>VZTI01000187.1:128198-173818 GCA_013397865.1 Struthidea cinerea | reverse complement strand
TTTAAAAAAAAAAAAAAAAAAAAAAAGATAAAAAGAGTGTATTGTAAAGCCTTGTTCTATTCTACAGAGTGTGGTAAATTAGGGGGAAGGAAATCTTTGCAACTGAAAGTCTTTGTAATTATATTTAATCTCTGAGGAGGCTTAGATATGGCTTGTAGAAAAGATGCCATGCAATTAAAAAAAAGACTTTATCAGCATTACATGGATTATGGGATTAGCAGGTATTCCTTGCTAAACTGATTACTAACAGGTAAGTAGATGTGCTGTGCCAGGTAGCAGTGTAAACTACAAAAGAGAACCAGAGGCTTAGAAAAGGATGTTTATTCAAAGTTGTCCGAACCTTCCTGACAGCAGGCCACATATCCTAAAAGCAAACTGTGACGCTTTCTCACTCCGTTAGACATTGAGCAAGTCCATGAACATTGCTCCTGTATCCAACATTTTCAACAGTTCAATTAAAAGAAGAACAATTTCATAACATCAGATGAAGTGTGAAAATCTGTATATGGTTAATTGCTTTTTAGACAGAGAGACAGAGGTGCTGGGCAATATGAATGCTATTTCCCTGGAGCTGAAACTTACGTTACAAGAAGATAAATTATTCTTTTTACAGAAAGAATAGTCCAACCTTTTGTGCTGGGCCACATTTTGAGCACTGGCATAATGGGTGGCAGAATTCTGGTTTTGATGTACTGGCTGTGTCATCCTCATCTTCCAAGTCTTCTTCCATCCACTCCAAGAGGTAACGGACCTGGCATAAAAAGCAAGTCCTTCTTTACAGAGTCCAAAGGTTCCATGTCCTAACAGATCTGCCTATGTAGATTTGACATACACTTGTGAGTATCTCAGGGAGCGTACACAGCTACCTCCTGGCATCAGCTGCCCACAGGCCAAATTAAAAAATCAAGTGTTATGTTGACAAAGCAGCTAGGAAGTTCTTCAAGTACAGTGAAGTGAATTATAAATAACTTCCTGCTGCCTAATCACAACTCACTCTCAAACATTCAAAATCCTTTTAGCTCAGATTTGTGCCAGCTGATATCAATATGAATTTTGTTTCATCTTTTGCTTTAAAGAACATAAGAAATGACAAGGATGACAGCATTTAACTGATACCCAAAACTTTGCAGGGGCACTGACTTTCCTTAGGTCTGTCACTTCCCAGGAGTTGGACAGTTTCACTTTTTCCACAATGTACAATGCTTCATTTTTGAGAGAGGCCCTTCAGTGCAGTCTTAGGGCTCAGGGCATTTGTGGGCAACCTGCAAACAGCGATGCTTAGGGCACGTAAATTTTACATTACATTTTATGTAACTAAAAAAAAAAAAGGTTTTTAAGAAATGCATTTTCATCTTGAAATTCATTAATCTACAGTTCACTAAAGACATCTTAGAATTAGCAGTGACTGTATTAAGTCTGCATTACTACTGGACCAAGCCAAGAGCTCTACAGCTGCTAGTGCAAGGGACTGGGGACAGTGGGATGTCTGAGAGGTTCCTCCCACTCTGTTTACTCTCACACTTGTCCCAGGTTCTGCTGCTCACCATTGAGCTCTGGGAAAACAACACATTCATGTCCTATCCACTTAAACACATGCAGCTACAACAAATCCTAGGACAGCCAGTAAGGGCCACCTGATCCTGAATGATAACATAATTGAGACTGAAAAGGGATGTTTTTCACAGACAATAATGGTTTCCCTGCAAATTCCATGTTGTTCTCAGGAATAAAGGAAATTTTCTGTCAAGCCTGCCTGTTTATGGAAGGCCAGCTCAGCAAAGTTTGACTACTTGCTACATTTGTACATGTCTAAAATAAGTAGAACTGTCACTGCACTTCCCCCTTTCCCTGCAGACTTACCAAGACTCTCACAATTGACTTCCTCCTCCTCCTGTGACAGCCCAGTACTGCTGCTCTCATTATCCAAAGCACAGCTCCCAACATACTGATACCAGCGTCTCCCAAAAACCTGAACACACTACTCCTGTGCATACCTCTTTTTAATAACAGTGCAGATGACATTTTTCTTGGTTTAAAGGGTTTTTTTTGTCAAAATATTAACTGTACTTTCAAGTAGACCATACTGAACCACCTCAGGAGATTATCCAGTCTCATTTGCCAGGTAACTTGTCACCTGGAAGGTTCTTTACACTGCTGAGTTACTCTGGAATACTCAGCCGAGCACTCTGGGTCTGTGTACCCTCATGCCAACCTTTCAGCTGCTCCACAACACTTATTTCAGACAAGAGAGATTTCTTTTGTTTTGTGGTGGATTTGCACATGTCCTTTCCACTGGACATGCTGAGTAGGAGAGCACCAAATCAAGTAGCTACCCTGAGACAATGCCAAATAAACATCATAGTGTTTATTTTTTTAAAAAATCTTCCAGTTTCACAGCACTTTTTAAAAGCCTCCTCTTGCAAAGCTCAGTTGGCTGTCACAGCAAAAATCTACAGCAGTCCTAATGACCTGGTTGCTGTGGCTGTTCCTATGGAGACAGACGTCAGGCTGTCAGAAAAAGGTCAGAAGTTTTAAATGGTTTTTTAATAGATATGCAATCTGTAACCTTTGTCATCCAGCTGGATTATTCTCTTTTTATGAACAGCTTTACATGAGCTTCAGTAATGAGGAAAGTAAAGCCATAAAAGATAAGGTGATTCTGTCATCTGAATGCACAGGCTGGATTTCTATATGCTTTTCATTGCTGGTATCTATTGAGCAGTGCTAGATGCTAATTTTCCAGCAAATTGTATCATGATATTTAATTTTCTTGCTGAAGTTTAGATTTTCACAAAGTGGGTGAAAAGTTAACTATAATACATGCACATTTACCACTGGCTAAGAAGATGGCAAATATCACCATTGGACATGTTAATGGTTCTTGAAATGACTTAAGGACTGGCATGGAAATAATTACTTCTATTAAGTCACACTGTAGACTAGGATAATGATGTATATCATATATCTCATATCAACAACTGAACAGTTCTTCTTCTATCAGCTGATAAATTATTTCTATCATCTCAGTGGAATAGAACATGAGAGAATCAGTATTAACCTGGCACATATTTTGTGACATGGGTTTTCTATTTTCTGACAACTGTGTGATGCTTCATTGGCATTTTTAATTCCTGGTACAAACCAAACAAGTTTTTCAGAACATGCACCCAGCAGAGTAAACCTGTGTTCTCACACAGCTTTATGATTTTGTTCTGTGAACTACAAGACAATCAAGAAATCTACAGCCTTATACACATTTCCAAAAGCAAAATTTCTAAAGATTCCTGTGTCATCTTCAATTTTTCAGTAGAATTACATTGGAAGCATCTTATTTTTTAAGGAATAAAGGCAATAATAAATAAAAAAATAGTCAGGACAGGTGGTATCACAAATTACAGAACATCACCTGTGAAACTGTTATTATTATAGCCACCAACTGTCTGTTTGAAGTGAAATCCAAACTACACATGGTTGTGTGCCTCACAAACAACATCTCTGTGCTGACTAGCGTCACCTAAATTTCCTCTTTATGTGAGATTATTACCCAAAGCATTCTCCACTTGGTATTATTTACAAATAACTTCCTCAATTTGAATGAGATAAAATGGAATTCAATAAAATTCAACAGCCACATTAACACTCACCATTTCCAAATCTCCATCAGCAACTGCTCTCAGGAGTTTTTCCACCTATGTATGAAGAAAATAATTTATTTGCTTTGTTAGTATTGGTATTAAGCAGAACACAGAATATCCTGTGTCCTTTGCTAACCTCCTAAGCTCATGCAGTAGGATTACTGCTGGCCCATTTCATATTTATTGACAAAGTTTTAAAGGAAAAACCTTCCTCCTTTATGAAATAGAAAAGCTGCACAAGGCCTGTGGCCATTTGATGATCTCTGACTTGCTTGGTAAAACAGTACTTACTAAACTGAGGATATGTGGCCCACCCATAAACAAAGCCATGTAAGCTGATACATATTATTATGCTGCTCCAGCAGCAGCTGCCCTGTGCATTTCTGTGTGAACCTAACATTAAAAATCCCTACTCAAGGCAAATTTCTACCCTAATTAACACTAATACTGTTTGGACTCTTGCTGAGCTACTCTATGCTACCAGGAGCACAAAGGATGGCAGGTTTTATTGTGCTATTTGAGAAACAACAGTTTAAGTTGAAAAAGATGTTTTCCAATTGTTCCCTTTACATCTGCAGATTGCTGATTTATCCCTATGCTAAAACCCAAACATTTACAAATCTAACTTGACTGTAAGTATGAAATTTGTTTTCTTACTGAAAATCTGGAAAGATAAACATATCAAAGGGTATGCATTAGGAAAAGCACCAGCATTAGCCCAGTTAAGTGTAAGGTCGAGCCAGGTAATGCCTGGGCTCCCCTGCTGGGTGAAGGTGCTCTCCTGTTCAAGAGCTCTGCAGGGGTAAAAGAGACACGTGAGACAAGAAGAGGTGGAAGGTGCTCTGCAGAGCACTGGTGCAATTCCCCTGAGCCCTCAGAGTGCTTGTGAAAGCAGGAGGAGGAGATTAACTTGTCTCCTCACTTCTCTAATTCTCAACTCTCACATGAAGGAATTGAGATCCAACCTGATAGGAACGGGAAAGGTGCCAGCAAAAGGGCAGGGAGAACCCATCAGTCCTCTCACAACTCACTTGGCCTCTGCAGAGTGCTGAAGAGTCATTTAATAAGCTTTGTGAAAGTCTGTTTCAGCATTATAGCAAATTATTCCAGCACTGTGCCAGAATCACTGAAGATGCTGCTGTGTGAACACACTTGTTTCGATAGTAAGGAACATCTTGCAAGCTGGAGATGTCATGGAATGACATCTACAGTCACGTTTCAATCTTTTTCTAGACATGACCACCTTGCTGAGTGTGACAGTGGTGTTCGGCAAGGCAAACAAGGAAGAATGAGACTGAAGTTTGTGTTTTATTGCTCTGATCTCTTTCTTCATGGTTTTAGATGAAGAACAGGACACAAACAGCTGAAAGATCAGAGGGCAGATTAACTCTCTTCATTTTTATCTTCTCTTAGAAAAGCTGCTAAGTTTTGTTTTATTACTACCTTTCTAATACAGGATGAAGGTTCTTGAAGTCATGCACTGGTCACTCTGGGCAGAATCTAGGATTCTTTGGTTTTTTTTCTTTCCCAACCCTGAATGTCTAAAAGTCAGCTGTCTAAATCTAAGCCAGGCATTTAAACTCCCTCCCTGGTAACTACAGAACAGAATGCAGTCAACAAATAACACCTGAGTGCAACACAGGTCAAACTAAGCATGTCTGAGATGAACTCCTCTCTGGAGTTAATCTCCCTTCACTAAGGAGGGGAAATAGATGTCTGAAGTGAAGACAACTTTCTTCCAGAAGTTGGGGAGCTGAATCCCAATCTCTCTGCATATACAGCTGAAATGGACTGTATACACTAGGCAGATCTGTGCCTCCCCTAAACTTCCCCATATCATACAGGATAATGTCACTGGAGAATGTAAATGTCTTAATGATTTTTCAGAAGTCAGTCTTATGCCATACAAGATGCCTAACAGTAATAGCAGTGACCCACAAGCTCTGATAATTTCTTTCCAAAACTAACAAGTTCCTTACAGTTCTAAAAAGTCCCTCAGGCCCCAGCAGTGGTACAACATCTGTTATGCAGCTTATAGATAATTTATTAAGAGTACTTAGGGCAAAATGTCTGCTACATGCAGCTCCCCATCTTTCCAGTTTGTTTTCTCACTCTTCCATGGAACAGAACCTTCCTTTAAATGTAAAAATAGAAGAAACAAATCTACTACAATTCACCCACGTGGCCAGTTTTTCAGCTGCCAGACTGAAATTGTGCATGGAGATTTCAGTTCCAACAGAGCAAGTCCCAAATTTACAGTCCTGGCTCTCACTCTCTCCTTTCTAAGTCATAATTAAACAAGCCAATATGAGTGGCTCATTTAAGAGTTTAATTCAGTATTGATTAATAAAGGTCTGATTGGATCCCCTTAATCCAAGGTGCAAACTTTGACATCTGGAAAACTGACCACATCAGTTTCCCATTCCTTCCAGTGGCATTCCCTTCATGGAGCTCTCTCAGGATCAGGCTCTTGCCTCTTTGAGCAGGGAGCCCAGGTGAAACCTGGCAAACAGAAATGAACTAAAGCTGGATTACAGAGAAGGTCATTAACCCCAAGGACCTAAGGTGTAAGCAGTTTGTAATCTTTTTCCCTGGTTTGAACTACAGTCTTAAGCACTTGGGTGTGATAAATCTGTTCCTTCAAGGAAAAATAAACCCTCAGTCTATGAGAACTTATTTAGAGTGCTTGACTCAGTACAAACAGGGAGGTACAGCCCTACACTGAGCCTCTCATAGAGCAACTCAAGTGTGAACTCATACTGTCTAGTCAAAACTTACATCTTTGTGTTTCTTCAATATTTTTAGGAAATTGAAACTTTTGGCAAGAGAAAAACCTTTTAATAGCAGGAAAAGAAAGACTTTGAATGTAGTGGTGATATTGAGAGAAACAAACATACTTAGGAGGTCAGCTTGGGAAAAAAAATGAACAGGCAGACTAGAAAAAATAAAGAGAAGCATCAGAAGGAGTGAATCTTAGGAAGGGATAACAAAGTATGGATCTGAGGTCCCACATGAAAAAATTCAGAGGATGCCATCTGGTGTGGACAGAGCAAAATCAGCAAATGCATACATGCCAGATATTTAATATATGCTCTGTACCTCTTCACTTGTTAGAAATTTGATTCCTGTGCCTATTTTGAAAGCTTGTCTTAACATTCCAGTTTGTTGTTTGCCAGCATGCCTGGACTAGTCTCTTTTTCCTGATAGATTTTTTTAAGCTAACAATGGCATTTAATTCCTGGACAGGACAGCCAGGTCCTTGGGGCACTGACTGCCACTGTAGTTTTGTAAACTTCAACAAATTCTCAGATTACATAGCTAATGTCAATAAATATGAACAACTACTTCAGAGCTGGTGTCAATTTTTCCCCAGAAATAACCAACAGAGCAGTTGATACCATACAAAAATAACTGCTCAGGTACTGAGATGACAAGCTCCTGAGGATAGCAGCTATCATTTTCCAAACCAGACAGAAGGCTATTCCTGAGGAAGCAGTTTAAAACCCTGTGGCAAAATATCACTCTTCTAGCTTCCTTCACTTTGCTTACTGTCAAAACTTATACCTCAGTCTTACCTCTTTGTAACTGTTTTTTACTTCTTCCTGCCTTATATCAGTTGATGCTGATGACAGGCTTGAGACAGATGATCCTCTGCTGAAAGTTTCTGTTGAGTGCTGAGGAGACCTAAGTGGTGACTTACAGTTGGAAAAAAACATAGAAATCAAACAAACAAATAAGCAGAAAAGATTAAATATCAAATTAAGGAGGTTAAGCATAGGCAAGAAACTCGCATGAGCTGTTACCTCAGAAGCACTCTGTCCTCTTTCAAATGTTAGGTAGTTTAATTCCATCAACGACAAAATCTGCATAACAATATTAAAGAGAACCAATGTAACTTAAAGAGAATCAATCAACTTAAAAAGAATCAAGGTAACTCCACACAAATTAGCTGACAACCTAATAATTAGTAACAGATTGTGACTGAGCAGATTAAAAGTACCCACTCACAAGTTCATGTTCCATCCCACAGAATGTATTCCCGCTGCTGGAGTTAAAATGTGACCCTTCTTCCTCAGAGCAAAACACACATTTTCTTTTTAGTAGTGAAACCCCATTAGCAGTGAACATCTACATCTCTGTGGTGTTGCATCAGAAAGAAACCAGGATGGAAGACAAAGAGGAATACCTTGGAATTTAATGCACACTGTAGGGAAGTTTCTTTCATCCGGTTTTGAATTTCCGGGTTTGCCCCATTTTGCAAGAGCACTTCAATGATCCCTTGATAGCCCCAGCGAGCAGCGATGTGGAGAGGAGTGTCTCCCTTCTCATTGCCTATATCCAGTCTGCAGGAATGCACATCATAGTACACTAAAGCCTTGACACACTGGAAATAAAAGGAAAGCTATCAATAAATTATAGTGGTGTGTCTCAGTTCAGACAACAGGCTCAATCCTAAAAGGTTTGTTTTTACTGCTGCTCATGTAACTCATTACCTAAAGAGCATGCTTTAGTGACTCAGTGTCGTTAAATAAAGAGTTAAATAACTACATTTGTAAAGCACTGCTATCTTTAATGTGAACTCACATTAAAAAATGCTATGAACTACCAAATAAATTCCTAATTTAGAGCATTACACAATTTAGCCTTCAAATATTTTTATTTACTTTTTAAAATATGTAAGTTTAGTGCAAATTTGCATCAGTTTAATTCCATTCCATTAGAATGCCCATTTCGTTTGTTACAAAACAATTACTTACATCCTCATGACCATAAGTGCAGGCTAAATGAAGTGGAGTATTTCCATTATTGTCCTGAACATCAGTACTTGCCTTGTAGTGCAATAAGAGCAGCTTGAAAGAAAAACAAAAGTAGACATTTAAGTAACTAAAAAATTAATGTACAAACAATTATTGGTCTGCAGATTCCTTTAGGGTTCTGGCATGATGAAGCACTTCATGAGACACTAGCTCTGCCTCCTGTTTCAGATACCGCCCTCTTGGCACTGCAGAACTGTTTATGTCCTACCCTGAGAACCAAAAAGTCTCTTCTTAAATATTCAGAATTTTAATTGAAAAAAATGAATCCTCTACTGCAGCAAACACTGCAATATATTCACTTCATCATCTGCCTCACATTTCAAGAGCCTATGCAAGTGAAGACGTGGCTTAATTTAAACAATGCTAATTGAAGAATATCACATATATTAATTTCAAGTAGGCAATAATTACTGTAGTTACACAGTCTATCCTAAACACAGTGTGAAGCATTTAACTCAGTCCAATGACTGCAATGGTTGTTCTGTCTCAAGCAAGAGCAGAGATGCTCTCCATTTGTATTATATATTGGACATTTGTGTTAATAAAGTGGATGAATTATCAGGCATGCATAGCTGCCAGTTGGTTATCACCAATGGCTGAAAACCTTGCAGTATAAGAAAAAATAAAATGTCTTGCAAACTACAGTGATGAAAGGTCCTCCATTCTGACAGCTTACAGAGTTCTGGTAAAATCTTCTCAGAAGATCTAAATGTCAGCAACAGTAGAAGAGCTTAGTAAGAGTCATGCATTTATTATTTAGGTTAGGTGTTGTGCTTACTGTAACATTTTGGTATCCCTTCTGACAGGCGAGGTGAAGGGGAGTTGAACCGTGGTAATCTGTAGCATTGACAACGGCTCCTTTGGCTACGAGTAAATCCACTAGTGAAGTCTGACCTTGGAAAACAAGCATTCAGAGAAAGGAGTGAACTTTGCACAAGAACATTGCTACTTTTCAAATTCAAACAGTGACTATAAACCAAGATACGCTGCGTCTCTGCATACTGTGTTTTCATGTACTGCATATTCACTGCCTTGGTATTTGGGATTTGTGTTGCAGATTATTCAAGGTCAAGCCCCATAAATGAACCTCCAGCTAAAAGCAAGCTATACTTGTATCCTATGATAACAAAAGAAAATATTTGGATTCAATATAATAACAAAAAAGGAAATTGTAAATAAGAAGCCACTCACTAAGAAAATAATACATCTTCTAATAAAAGGAAGATCAGTTACATAATGAACATCACAATACAGATGTTACAAACCTACAATGCATAGCCAGCTGCAGGAGAAGGAAGAGAGTCATTTCTCACTCTGCCAGTTCTTTAAAACAAGACTGGTTTTTGATGACACATTTTTACTTTTTTCAGAGCTGAAGAAAGCACTGCTGTGGTGGCCACTATGGTAAAAGTAAACAGCCAGCAAACAAAGAGTAACTCAGCCATAAGAAACTGAGCTTAAAAGAATATATAACTTCAGTCGGTGCCCAGATAGAAACAGCAAAGTTTCAATAGCAAAGAAGCAAAAAACAACTTAATGCAAAATTACAACTTTAATACAAAGGTGGAAAACAGGCTGAGGTAAAGATATAAAAGCAAAAGGAATAGGAAACACTAATGAAGGAAAGCAAGCCCACTCACCACAAATAGCAGCTATATGAAGTGGAGTGTATCCCCGGTCATCTCGGGAAAAGGGGGTGATAATGGAAGGATCATTCAGTTTCCTTTAAAACACAATGTGTTGAAAGCAGCTCAGTTACCCAGGTGGAGGTGGGAAGGAGGAGAGAAAGGGAGAAGTTGCCAAGGATGACAAAAAACTGATCTTGGAACTTTTTATCTCTTTACATTGACAAATTATTCTATACAGAACTTTACATTTTGTTAAGAGAAGTGGGTTTTGTAAGTTTGATTCAAGAGAAGAAGCACCACTTTTACCAAAGGACACAGTCTCCATCACAGAACTGGTGGGTTCCAAGGGATTCTGTATTCTCCCAATATTTCTCCCGTTTTTTCAAACCACACACATGTGCCCTCTAACACATCCTGAACTGCTACCTCTATAAATTCCTCTATAACCAAAAGCAGCACACTTTCTGAAGCAAATCTTAGATAAAGGCTTTTACACAGCTTTCTGTGTAGTTGTGGGGATGAAGAGTGCTCACCCAGAAACCAGCTTCTCGCAATTGTCGCAGTAACAGAGTGGGTGACACATTTTCTGTACAGTGTCCTTATCACTGTCACCTTGACTTAGCAGCCGGTCTACTTCCTCCTGATCACCTGAAGCAATATGCTGCAAAAAACACAAGAGAAGAGAGAATGAGGAACCAATACAAAAAGGGCTTCTTTTAAGAAAAAAAAAACAAGAGTAATTTACTGAAGCACAAAATGAAAGGAACCGATTATGAAAGACGTAGTCAAGCATTAGAAAGCAGAAATGAACAATGTCACAGCACAAAAGCCCCTAATGGGCATTCAGTACTAAAAAGAAACTGTTCTTGGCTTACTTCACTTTCCATAAAAAAATTAAAACAGTTCCTATTGTTCTCTTTAGACTCAATCATGAAATTGAGCTCCCTCTGTGCAAAAACATGTCTATAAAATTACTAAGTCTCCAGCCATAAGCTGTGAACACATATAATTAGAAGCTCTGCTTTGTATCCTTGTATAGGCAAAATTCTTTTAGAATGACAGTATGAGATTAACAGATAATATGAAGTAGCTGCCAGGTGACCACATTTAAATTATTTCAGAAAACTCTTTCAATTTTAAGCACTAAAAGCTGTGAGACACAACCAGATAGTAATATCACATCTGTGCATTAAATGGGCCACACAATACCGACAGCAGTAGCATTTGATCCTCCTTTGCTTCTATATTTCATATAATGTGTGCTGAAATCCATAATATTATATTATGTTAGTAAGGCTTTGGCACAGAAACGTACTCAATTCAAGATTTTTAGCATCTACTAAAACACATTTCACAGTACTAATGTAATTAACCCTCCATTGCATTCCAGAAAATTGCAGAAATGGAGGAATAGAAACATGAAATATGCAAATACATATTCTGCCATAAAAGTTATTAACCTTAAAAAGGCAGTCTATTGGTGCAGCAGACATCTGGGACAACAAGTTCATCCTTTGTCTTAAGAGCAGCTTGTCACACAGACTCTCAGATTCCTGAAAAATAAATAGATAGATTGACTATCTATACAGTCATTTACAGGCAAAGGTGCAGTACCTTAACAGTGGAATTAACTTTTAAAAATATTAAACACTGTATTTACCATATATGAATTATCAGACACATGTGAAATCTGAATCAGTTTCACATTTCAGATTCTGAGACATGAAAGACTGGGCACCCACAGAAATAATAATATGTTCACCAGAATATTCCTTTACTGAAATTTGCTGTGATATAACTGAACAATAATGAAATTATGGCTGTACCAACACAGCAAAACTAAAAAATACATATCAAAGACAGCATGAACCGTAAGAGGTAGGCAGCTTTCTCAAGAGAAATTACAACCAATTCACGTAAAACATGTCTGCTGGTGGCTACTAAAAAAGATGACCCAGATCCAACTCTGACTCAAAGAATGCTGAACTCTCTGCTGCTTGCTGAAAAATAAAAGATTGCACCAGGCAAAGCATTGCTCTGCAGCAGATCCATTTGTGAAGTATTTCCTACTTGGTTTGAGCTAAGCAGATGCAGTGCAACCCTTGCACCAGTACTTATTCTCTGAGACAGCTGAACATACACTTCAGGATGCACTGAAGAATATAAATGACTCCAAAACCAGGTGAAAATTATTAAGTGGAGTTAGATTTTGAAATGGCAGCATGGCCCTCCCATGAACTAAAACAACAACCTAAGGAAAACATTTTCTAAGAATGCAGATGGAAACTTCTGCACATGGTTGGTTCTGATCGACAGCTGCTTATGGTTGGCAGTGATGCTGTTGTTGGACAATGGCTCTCTAGAAATGGGAAGACTTCAGCCTCCATAAACCAGAAAACCACTGCATTTAAGATACCCACCCCTGTATCAGGCAAACTTTGATGGTTTAGGATATGGGCTATGGCTTTTGCAATTAAAGTCTGTCAGGACCAGATGTAAATGAGTAAAACCAGTCTGACTCCACTCCTAACACTAGTAAGTTAGAATGAAGTTTAAGAGACTCATGAACTGCAAATAAACAAGATCAGTTGAGTTCAGACTTTCTAGAAATTAGACTATTCATGTTTCAAAATCAACACAGATGCCTGTCATAAAGCTGTCTAAAAAATCCCTTAAGAGAATAGCAAATAATGTCATTAAAAACATTTGTGAGGAGATGAAAGTTTTTATCTGTACTTCACTGGAAGTTGTTTGTATTTAGACACATGAAGGTGACAAACATTCACCAATCTTTTCAAATCTAAGTACTGTAACTAGGGATACCCCAGCATCTCTTTTCAGAATTACAAGGCATATAACACTAGTGTCCTTGGACAGATTCTTCACTATGAACAGGAATAACTTCCCTAAGAAATACTTGATCAAAAACTTAACTTCTGGTACAAGTTTCTGATGTCTAATCAGAATTTCTAGTGTGGATGATCACAGACAGCTTTACACTTTCACTGTGGACAATCTAAGTAACCACAAGCAAGAACTACTGTAGTTTTAGTACTGCTCCTTCCACAGTGTGTGTCCTTCAGGAGAAGCGTTCTCCAAGTGGAATCATTATTTTAAGAGAGTCACATGAGACAGCAACCCTAATGTAGCAGCATTATATATTTATTATGTAAATAAGCATATAAAGAGTCCAGGTGAAACCACATTTTCAATAATGAAATATGGAATGACAAAAGAATCAGATAATGGCTGAAGGATTAAGCAAGTTTGGGTCTTCAAAGTCAAAACTCACTTGTACCAGCTTTACTTGCAGCCCAAGAATTTATATTTCTTTTAAAAATAGATTGATTTGAGTGGGACTTTGTTCTTTTAAGCATACATTGTCTAGAAAATACACACCCAAATGTGAATGACCTTTTTATCTAATACTGCTCTGTGTAGAAAAATTAAGTATTTGTACCCATGGGAGTGTACCTGTGTAATGATCTATCCCAAGTCATTCTCACAGATTACAACTGATGACTTGGAGGAAATACAGGTGGCAGAAGCCAGGAGAGGAAGTCTTGAACACAAACTAAGGCTAATAAAGTGTTTGGTGGGGAGGGGAAGTAGGGATCATTTCCCCATCTCAAGCTCTCCCCCACCTACAGCTCTTTCCATACATGAAACAAAATGCTGCCTATTCCCTCATGGCTGGCTCTGACTCCCTATTGTTTTATACCTCACTTGAGCCCCCCAAACTACACAGTCTTACTACACTTTAGCTAGCATCCAATTAGCATAGGAATTAGCTAGCATCCAGTACTTATTAACAGGAATTCTAATTAAATAATGCTGGCAACTCCCAGAAAACAGAACTGACTCTCTGGTCCTTTACAGCCTCCTCTCCACAACCAAAGTGTCTCACACAGACTTGCATGACCTTGGGTGAAGGGATTTGGCAAGAACATCCTAAGTGCAATTCACTTATTGCCATAAGGGTGAGAACGTGCCCATTATCCCACAGGGTACATTAGTCCCCTGCTGAGTTTTCTTTCTGGAGTTAGCTTCATTAGGGATTGGACAGCAGCATTACTCAGCCGCCAGAAGATCCATCTGAAGCCAGCTATAAAATCAAGCATAGCCACATAAGGGGCTGTAATGAAGCCCCAGGGCACAGCCATGCTCCTGCTCACTTCAATCCCACACCCCCTTCCAGCACAATCTGGAGGAGGAAATCATAGGGCAGCAAGATGACAGCTGCTGCTGCTTCAAAGTTCATCTCCTTTACTGGAGATTAAAGGAAATATCTCAGCTGGTAACTTTATGAAGTGAGAGCAATGCTCCTCCACCTCCTCACTATTCTTTTTCCATGCCTGTCTCAGAGTCTCTCTCTTCGTTGCATGCCACCTTCTCCTACACTGAAGAAAAGGGTGGCTTGGCTCTTTCCTTTTCAGCTGTGTTGAGGGCAAGTTGTCACTCACTTCATCCTCAGAGTTCTGCTGCCTTCCAGCCAGGCTGACTCCAAGGAAAGGCAATGCAAGAGGATTTTGTGTTGCACATTCACCCTGAGTAAAGTTCTCTAGGGCTGGAGGTGATCCAGCTGAAGTACAGGCAGAAACACAGCTTGCTCTTCTTGTGGTGCAGACACTAAAGCCCTCATTTAGACTTCTCAAATACATAGTTATCTTTCAAGACAGGTGCCTCCCAAAGAAATAAATGTAAGTACCTTAATGGCAGTGGCACTTAAGTTACGATCACTTGAATGCAATCCCAGTATAAAAACTGCTATCCTTAGCCACAGAGGGAGGGATAAGATCAGGCATTTAATAGGAAACAGCCTTTATTCTAGAAATTTAAGAGCAGTACATTGTTTTTAGCTTGCTGGCATTGTTGTGGAAGACAATTCTACTTTGGTTTCAGTTCTCCATTCAGAGCACCAGCTTTGCTCTTTGTGTATTGATTGTGTGAAAAAAGTAAAATCATATAGCAGGTTGATTCTTTTAAACTAATACTTTTATTTTTTTAACATAATTCAATATATAGCATTACAGAAATACCACTCTTACACAATATGGAAGAGTGTTGGGTTGATTTTTTTTGAGTGTACAAGACAAACCTGCACAACACGTTCATGGAAAAATCCCAGAAAAGAACAAAACCAAAAACAGAAAGAGGTCAAAATGTTACTTTAAGTGCTTCTTCTTTAAGACTGTGCCCCAGGTTGTCCCATCCCAAGCCCTGCACACTGAGCCATTATTCTGGCCCCTGCAGTTAGATTCCAGTGCTTTGCAGTTGGGCAGACTGAGACACATTGAATTCACTCTGGTTCCAAGTTCACTCCTTTTGATTTCCACATCAGCTCAGGAATACCTAGTTTTACAACAGTAGAAAATTTTACAGGAGTGGTAAGACTGGATTTCTTGACTAAAAAAAAGCTACCAAGTTCTAAAATCATAGAAGTTCCTAAAGTCACATCAGCATCACCCTTGACTGGCCTGCAGGGATGTGAACAGATTGACAGCAGGTCTAGCTGCCCAGCAGGAAATCTCTCTTTCATCCACAAATTTCCTGCCCCTGCCAGGTTAGAGATCCCAAGAGCCAAATTTGACCTTCAAACACCACCTTATCATAACCCTGCACTCCCCTTAAGCCATCAGCTCAGTGCAGTATTGTAACCTGCACTGCAAACACATGGAATTCTTTGAGTATGAAGATTTGCTGAACAACTCTAAATTACACTGCTATCTCCATGCTGCTAGCACAGCTAAGCGTTTTAGAATTGCACAAAAATTTAAGCTATGCCTGCTCTCAAGTACTGCACTGCTTTCACAACCATGGTAGAGTACAAACAGGAGATACCAAACATACTAGAGACTCATCTGTAGAAAACAGTGCTGTCATCTTTCCTCTAATCATATGAAGAGGCAGACTTGACATTTAATTACTTCAAGAAGTATACAATGAACAAGTATTGGTACATAGCTAGGACTTCATTATAATCATTTGGGTAAATTTAGCATTTGCTTCAGGTAGTCACCTCTACTCATTTTTAAGCAAAAAAGGGGAATTCTTATGTTAGTTATTTGTATCCTCTGGCTGGATTTACACCCACAATGGTACACAGAACTACAAGTTATCAAACAGACATTTGACAGAGTTTAAAAGTAGCTTACTGTTGATCTGTCAGAGAGGTTGCCTTGTCGTATGTATTCTATTGCAGCCTCAATTGAGGTTAGGCAGTATCCCAACTCGTCCTTCACTGAGCTGCAAAGCCTGAAGTTCTTTATGTAACTCAAGTTGGCCATCCTGGGAAAAAAAGAGTTAAAGCCATGAACCACTAAAAATAAGACACTAGCATGGTATATTGCAGCTCATCTTGGGCAATCCAGGCAGGCAATAGGTGTGAGTTGGGAAAAAGCTTCTAGAAAGCTTGTTAGGCCAGCAACATGGCTGTTCTGAGCTTGTAGATTGATCAGAACTCTATTTATCTCTTAAATATTCAATGAAAAGTTATTAACTGGATAGAAGGAATATGAAGGGTGAGATAAGGACAATAGTGGCAGATGAACATCTTTGAACAGAGTGAAGCAATGTTTCAAGCACCACAGTGACAGGTACAAGCTAAAGGCCAAATGCTGAAGTCAGAGATACAGATTATAACAACACTGAGAATCAGTTCAGGTACAGCCAGAGGATTTAGATAGACTTTTACTGAAAATGAGGAGACAAAGGCACAGGCTAGCAGGAAGTAATTAAACAGTCATAGCTAGTTTCTCTGTAAGACATGCACCGAATCTTGAAATGCATAAAGGCTGCACAGCTCCCCACACACGAGAGAGAACCACTCTGCAAAGGCTTTGCAGATGTGGTAGAGAGATGGCCTCCCACCACAAATATTTCCTAGGCTGAGAATCAAAACAAAGACACATTCCTGATAAGTCCTTAGCTTAGTTACATGTATAACACATCTTTGCTATTTGTCCTATAAAATGTTTTCTGCATTTCAACAGGACCTCTTACACCTTCAGTAAGTTATTACTGTATATTCAGAAACACTTGTCCCTACAGCAGCACTACACAAGATGGTAAGAAGGAGTTCTATAGAGCCAAAATAGTTAACGTACCAGTTCGGGATTTCGGTTTTTACAAGCAAATACAGCAAAACAGAGAGAAGATCATCTGCACACATGGTTTCCATGTTAACTGAAAAAATAATTCACATTTGGTATTAGTCATGTCATGGTTCAAATCAAGAGCAATAACTCTAAAAGGAGTTCTGCCTCCTAAGACTAAGGGCCAGCTCTACTAGTAGAGAATGCATGGAGACCCCCAGGGCAGGCTTCTGAACATTCTCAATCTCTCACTGAAAGAGGCTGTCAGGAGCCAACACAGATGCAGTTTGTGCATTACAGCCTGCAATATTTGACTAGCATCCCTCCCTTCCCACAGCAAGAGCCAGAGCCCTAGCTCAAGATTTCTAAAGTTCTTGAGGGCAAAGACTATGCTCAAAGTAGATGCATTTTTCCATAACCCAGCAGTCTTCCCAGAGAAAGGAACAGATGAAGTAGGGAAAGCATAAGTTCACTGTGCTACTCTCTATTTGCTTTGTAGAAGTATCTTCTCTTTTCAAGCTAGATAAAGTAAATGCCAGGTTAAGAGGATTGTGCTTTCGTATCACAGAATCATTGCTGTAATCCACAGCACCACATTTGTTTGGCTCCACCCAACACTGCATTTTGCAAAAGATGCATCTCGAGAGTATAAATTTCAAGATGTCAAGGAGAGCATGAACAAATACACAAGAATGATCTAGCAGCAATCTTCAGTGTTTAAAATGGATCACCATCAATGTCCTGGCAGATGTGAGCCTCCCACATGTCCAAGCTAAAACCTACACAGTAGCCCACCTCACCCCACAAGAACCAGTGCTGACACATCTACCCCACTTCCCTTTTGCTCTCTTTAGAGACCTTAGAGACTCCAGCTTCACTGTGCTTGATCCCCAGGTGCTATCAAACACTTGTTTATATACTGAAGTGCTTTGTGTGCGCTGGTGAAGTTTAAAATTATTAATTCATTAATTACTGACCTCTTTGGCTTGGAGACTGCATAATAATTTGCACAACTTTACGCAGACAAAGTAGCTTCTGTTGAGGGGAAGTACATTTGTTCAACTGACCCAGTTCTCGCTTTGCACGTGGTATATTAAAACTACAAAATAATTAGAAATGAATGATTAGCATACAGAGTTCCTCTGCAGGAAGTCCAAAGCCTAAGTTTTAACTTATGCAGAACTGAATTGAAGAATGGTTCCAAAATATTCCCACTTCTGCTCCAAGTGAACCTGCATTTCTGTATCCTGAAGATGGAAAGGGAAGCTTAAAAACATAAAAGTAAAGGAGACAACCATCAAGGCAAAGATTGTCCTCATATGACACTTGCCAAGCTTTAATTTTCCATCTCAGATGAATGAAGTATAAAGAAATCTTGCTTGTGCCTGAAGGAAGACACTTTGCTGGCATTTAAGATAGGATCTCAGTGACTCTTCAAAGAATCCACAGTCATCTCTCTCACCTGAATTCGGGCTTCACTCCAATGTCCTTTTGCTGCAGGTCTTGAAGGCTCCTCGTGATTTTATTAAAATCAGCATCCTAATCAATAGAAAGGCAACAGGTTTTTTAAATGCTTTAGATGAACATAACTAGTATGTAGCAATTAAAGAAACTTACCTCACTTGCCTCAATTGTCCCCACATATTTGAAGACTAGATCATAAATAGCATGGTGGATATACATCTGTAGAAAAAAACCAAGTATTTTAGGCATGAAAGGGAGCGTTAAAAACAGCTTGCTAATTATTTTCCTTCATTTCAGATGCTTACTTCAACTGCTTGTTTGATCAGATTCATCTGCTCTTCTTGCTTTGCAAGCATCTTCTAGAAAAGCAAAGCCATAAACAGCAAGAGAAAGTCAGATAATTTATTGCTTAAGTAACACTGTACTATGTATTTAGGGGAGTAAGTCTTTACCAAGTGCGAATCTCTCAAAAGATGCTGCAGACATTTGGTATAAAGTGCATTGACAGAATCCTAGGAGAGAGAAAAGATAAAAGCAGTCAGATTCAGGTTAATGGGACTTGAAGGAACGAAGCCTAAATAAATAAAGTCTTCCCTGTCTCAAAAGTGTTCAGTATGGTAAGAGTTTTAGCAATAATTACTGCATTTACTAAACAGTTCAGATAGTGAAATTCTTAAATGTGGATTACCCCTTCTTCCTCCTCCCCTTTCACTACTCTAGGCTACTCTGACACAGAAAAGCTCAGTAAGACAAAGATTACAGCAGCAGTGAAGTAAATTATATTTAGCAAATTAGACATCAGGAAGGAAGATACTGACTATGTAGTGGCGGAGGCTTTTCCTTTCATGTTCTTTAAATGTTCTATAGAAAGATCCTATGTATTTATCAAATCTCTCACAGTGCCTTCCCAAGAACTCTCTAACATCTTCAATGTTTTTAAGCGAATAGGAGTTTGATGAAGCTGCAGATTCACCTAAAACAAAAGCCAAGAATTAACACATAGGGTTAATATATATGCATGATAAAATACATTTTGTCCCTGCATGTACAGCCAGCTTGTGTGCACTGAAACATTAATTCAGCTTACTGCACCCTTAACTAGAATATTGCCTTTAATTAAAAGAATTTAATGCATCACATTAGAGCAGGCTCCCCTGCTTTTTATGCCATGTATTTATTAGAATAGCTAAAACAGATTTCACATGTTTTTTTTACACTGGGATAATTTACTACCACATGCACTCAGCTTATGAGTTGTGTAAGTCAAGCTTGAAAGTAGAAGAAAAGCACATTACGGTGTTGACTGAGTGCCCATGCAGGAAGTCAGGGTGCTTTAAGTGAGCTGCAAAAATCCCATCTTGGATTTTTACATAACCTATTCTTTATTTAGACATGCTTTCTCTGAACTGGAGAGCAAAGTTGCTTCATGTAACATTAAACCAAATCCACTTTTCTTCTGAATAAGACAACTGAATCCCTCACTTAGAATTCATTTTGCTTTTCCAAAATTTTTTTCTAGGCAAATCTTTAATTTGCAGTCAAAGGCAGCCAACTAATAAGAGGCTTAAATCATTCTTTTCAAATTACTTTTGAAATTAGAAACTCCTTCACTTCTGAAAGACTGTAATACAACTATATTAAGTAATGGCTATAAAGAATATCACAAGAATAATTTTTGAGATATAGATTAATACTTAGAAAATTTAAGGCTATATGAATGGCAGCTGGGTTGTTTTTTTCTCCTGACAAACTTCCATACTTCCCTCACAGTACTACTTTCACACTACCCTAGTATTACTTCTCTTTGCATTCACTTGTTTCAAATATTCTTATTTATTTAGGAAGACTAATGTTTTTATTTCAGAAAAAGCTGAAGCTTCTAAGCTTCTTAAGCAGCTTCTATTCTTCTTAATTAGTAAACATAGATTGTTATACAAGTTCACAAGGACATGCTGTTAACATTCACAGTATTGACAGTAGTCTTGAAAATAGTGTTACAGCCTTAAGGAGCACTTTCAGTACAGGACAAAAATTAAGACATTCATCTTAAGTTGGGCCACCACCAGGAGGTTGCTACCTAACTCTGCCATACAACTTCTATCCCCCAAGAGTGATCATGGAAGAATTTACCTCTCCAGTTTTTTGTGCATCCACCCTGCATCTCAAGACACATGGTCACATTTAAGATTAAATCCCTTTTTTAAGCAGTCAGCACTAAATTGAGCACTGCTAAGAAAAATCATGCTGGATTAAGTATTCTACAGATTATTCTTAATTCTGCAGGATTTATGCCCCAGTCTCAGCACTAGTTTTGCCTGGCAGCAACTTGCTCCTTCTCTGCAGTAGCACACCAACATCTGGCCCAGCAAGCTGATAAATGCCAGAGGCTTTTAACCAAGCCAACACTTTCCAGAATGAACACATTTTTTAAGCACATCAAACACTAATTTGCTCACTCTGCAAAGGCAGCCACCAAATTGGCACCAATACATACTTGAGCTTTCTGTTTTTTCCAACGGATGAGCTATGCACAATATACTAAAGCTTTCTTCTTTTTCATTGTAAAAGGTTTCCTCAAAGAGAACAGGTACCGAGAGATGATAATTAAAGCCAGCTCCTAAAATGATGAGGTTTCCTTGTATAAAGATCTCCTGAAACAAAACAAAGAGCAGATCAAGTGTGAAACTCTGCCCAAAAAAAGTTACTCTTCGGCTTCTGCATTGTGTAGTTACATTTCCCAGGGGGAGAAGAGAAATTTGCAAGGCAAGAAACCCCCAGATTATAAAATCTCTCCATTCTCATGCTGTGGAGACACTGAAACTCCACAGCTCCTTCAGTCTTCAGTGGCTGGCTGAACCTTGCTTACAGCCACTTCCTTTACAAGTCTACTACTAGAGGAGGCTTCAGACAATCACCAAGGCCTGTTTGCAGATTTTAGAGCACTTTTAGTAAAAAGGAAATTAAAAACACCCAACAACTTCAGATCAGGACTTAACCTAGCTTCCAAAAAACACCACACGCCTTGTCTGTATTTCTCACGCTTGGCTTTATTTTCCCAGCAGCTCCAGTGAGGACATCTGGAAGAGGAAGATCTAGATGGCAGCCTGCAAACTATCTATAGGGCAAGCTGTATGTCCAAGTTCTCAGACTGTACTGCAAAACTACAAATGAAAACACTGAGACCCTATGCAGTGTCAGCCCTGCTTGCCTCTTCTGTAACCATTAGCTCACACAATCAGTCAGCAGCAGCAAATCACTTCCTGGAGTGTCCCCAAGCTACATTCAAATATCAAAACAGAAATACCTTTCCATTTAAGGTTTGAAAATTTTCTTCCAGCGGCTTCAGAACATAAGATTCAAACTGGCAGGTAGAAAGACTGTTGCTTGAAAGGCTTCCTTTGCATGGAACTAGCACCTAAAAAAAGGTAAATCATGCTTTAGAGAGAAATGCCATGTATTGCCAGCTATACATCAATAGCTTTTGTCCTTTAAAAGCAAGCAATTAAATCAGGCTTATAAAGGTTTACTAGTAAACATATAAGAACTGTAGGTGCTTTTATTTAAATAAAAAGGAAAGGCTACCACTAGACACACAATTCAATAATTAACCCAGAAATTTAATTTAGTAACTTATTTGAACAAGGCTGACAGATGCTACTGAAGCAAACAACACTAAGGGAAGTAAATTAAATCTTTAGTTACTGAGCCCCAGTCACACAAATGACTTAAAATTAAGCAGCTAATAAAAAAAAAAAGTGTATTTTCAAACTAAAATGAAATTCCATCAGAAAAAAAAAATCTAAGATAAACATCTTGGGTTTACATCAACAGATCGGCAATTTGGGACAAATTCTTAATTAGAAAGAAACAAATTTTATCATCAGGTAACAATAACCTCCATGTTTAATGGAGTCTCTACACACTTAATTCTGAATGAAGATTAATTGCAAAATACCCAGATTAGTAAATATTAAGGACTGGAGTTTTTAGTCCAGGTCAGTTTAACAGCTTTATTTTGCCACGTAAAATGCTGTCAAATGAGTAACTGCTTGTCCACCAGGCATTTCAAAAGGTCAATCCCATTTAAGTTATAAACTTGTGAGAGAATATATAACTTCAGTTCATAGAAAAGGAGTTTCCTGCAGAGTTTAGAAACAATACCAACCTTAACTTTTTACTACCTTGCAATATATCAAGAGGTCCATATTAGTAAATAATGTGCAACTTAAAACTAAAAATTGTTCTGCTTCATTGCCAAGTTTTGTAGGCTTGAACTAATCTTTACATGTTTCCTAGCATACATGTGATTTAAATTCAAATAGCTACTATTTACTAAGCAGCTTTTAAATATACATTTTTATACTTACAATACCATGGAGTTCTGCAACTTTGCTGCATAGATCAGGACGTCGCTTCTGAATGGCCAAATAAAAGGGATTTTTCAAGATATCTTCATCATACATGGCCATATGGACTTCAGATATGCCAAGGAAATGTTCTAAAATACATATGGAAAATGGTTGATGTATCATACATGGTATCTGCTAAAACATAATATTTGGGAATACTAGGGGCAGTTTGACTCTCCTTGTCCACAAGGAAAAAGCAGTTTTAGGTCTTGATGTAAGCAGCCAATGGCATTGCTTAACTATTAACTACAGTTACTCAGAAGTTATTCAGACAGAATAATTTTCATGATTACACATTTCCAGTCACACTGTTATCCCCAATGTCTCCTTAGGCCTTCCAGGTGTTGGAGTCTAACTGTGAATACTGGAGAGGAGAAGTTAAGATCAAATTACCTCTTTGATATACAAACTAACTGCTACTGCTTGGATCTATAACAAGCCAAGAGACAACAGCTTTTTTACAGCAGATTCTACCGCACCACAGGACATTGATGCTGTTGCACTGTGCCCATGTAAGTCTTAAAACTCACCTGTATAAGGATTACTGACACACATCAATGAGACACCCAGACAGTGTAACAGAAACCCTCGTGTAAGGTAATCCTCAACTTTCCAGGGCAAGTTAGAGAGGTACACTAAGGATATATGAACAACCATGCCATAATTAAAAAGCCACCGTGAAATTTATCATCATTTGTGGTCATCTCTACTCCCATGAAAACAGTCTCAGTGATTTGAGGTCAGGCTGGTAAGTAATATTTGGCCAACCAGAGAGCAAAAGAGACTGGAGAGTGAAAATCCAACCTATAAACATTGGAAATGCTGTCACTAGGTGTCACAGTGCCCTGGAAAAGATGATCCCTAAGGTACCAGACCCTCAACCGCTTGCTTCCTCAATTCCAATTCTCTGTGACACATCCTAGACACATGGGCAGGAAAAACCCTGCCAGGTCCTTCCTGGATAAACTTCAGAATTTCTTTTTTTTAACAAGAATTGAGATTAACAGGCATAAAAATGCTTAAATAACAAGCTTGCTGTATCTTTCCCCTCATGCAGCTTCCCTTGGTAATCAACAGAAGCCGTATGATTTCCTTATGCAATTTCAGCTGTATATACTAAGAAAGGGTGAGCACAGCTAGAGACTTTAATTTGAGCACACCACCCTTACACAATCAGTATCCCCCTGTTTCTTCCAAGGCAGAATTATTCCTAGCACATTATTTGCTCTGTGTGAGCTCACTGTATGGCAGTTCAAGGAAGGGGAAAACCATACACCCAATTCCCATTGATTCCAGACAGCCTTTGAGTGTCAGCCATGCTGTCACTGATCTACAACCTGGTGACTGAGCTGGGCTCTGGTACCTCCTTCTAACCAGGCACAGGCAGAGTTCCCTTAGAGAGCTAAACACGACCAGTTAAAGCCACAATTCATTTCCACTATAAAGTTATCACCAGTTACTTACAGCTTGGACAACCCCAGCCCGAACCACTGAAGTCTGGCAGTGGCAGGTAAGTGCCTTGAGCAGTTTTCCTGCATAGTTCCAGACAAAATGGTCCATACATTTCCAAAGCATACAGTAAGAAGCAGAGCTTCTACAAAAGATTACTTATTCAGTGCTCCCATATCAGCACAGCTATGCAGTTTGCTAACACAATGGGGAAGAAAATGTTTGCTCATTGACAACTTCAGAAGACAAACCAAGCTGAGTAATTGAAGACCGCAAACCTAGAAAAAGTCCACCTTAATCCAAGCTCAACATGAGCCAGCAACCTGCATCTGAAGCTTTGAAAGCCAGCTATGCCTTGGGCTCATCCCCCTGCATGGACGGCAGGTCGAGGGAGGGGAATCTGTCCCTCTGCCCCGCTCAAGGTGAGACCCCTCCTGCCAAGCTCCCTTCAGGCCTGGGGACCCAGCACAAGGACATGGAGCTGCTGCAGCAAGTCCAGAGGAGAAGGAAAAAGGTGCTCCAAGGGCTGGAGCCCCTCTGTTCCAGAGACAGGCAGAGAGAGCTGAGGGGGGAAGGGAAGGCTCCAGGGTGACCTTCTTGCACCTTCCTGTACCTAAACAGGCTGGAGAGAGACTTTGAACAAGGGCCTGGAATGACAGAACAAGGGGAAATGGCTTCCCACTAGAACAGGGTGGATTTGGATTAAATTTAAAGAAGAAATTGTTCCCTGTGAGGGTGGGGAGGCCCTGGCACAGGGTGCCCAGAGAAGCTGTGGCTGCCCCATCCCTGGAGGTGTCCAAGGCCAGGCTGGACAGGACCTGGAGCAACAGTGGGATCAGTGGAAGGTGTCCCTGCCCATGGCAGGGGGGTGGAATGAGATGAGCTTTAAGGTCCCTTCCAACCCAGACCAACCAATTCTATAATCCATGATCTGTCCTACCACAGTGTCTGGGTAAACAGGATGATCACCAGTAATTCCACCACATGATCACTCTAAAGATTTCTTGGCAGGCAGCTGCAATCCAAGCTCAAGCTGTGGGCTTCTTCCTCAGTCAGTGCTGGGGGAAGGAGAAGAGGCAGCACAAGCCCTGCGGCAGGTCTGCTGCAGGAACACAGATACCTCATGGCTGATCCGCACAACAGCAGGGCTGAGACAGACCTTTATGAGCAGGACTAGTTAGCTACAAAAAATCCTACCTGCTGAACATCTGGCTAGGCCACAATTCCAAGTAAGTCTTAATGACTGCAGCTTGCAGTCCAAACATGACTCAGTGACAAATTAGTATACATAACTAAATACAATTTAGCATAAGTCAAGCACCAAGCAGGGCTGTACCTACACACACGTGTAACCTGCAAAATAGTTTGCTGCAGCAAGACTAGAGAGTCCCATGTGGGGTTTTTTGGATGGTTTTGGATGTTCCCATCCTCATCACAGGAGATGAACTGACTGGAGAAGAGCCTGAAGTAAAAAAGGCAAAGGAGCCCTGTAAGCAGAATCCAATCCATGGAAGGCAGTGATGCTTATAATTAAGAAGCTGCATGTAGCAGGTAAGGATTTTTTTCCCCACAGGTGGATCAAGCTTTCAGTGAAGGGCATTTTCCCCACATCTAAGTAGGCCTTAACTGAAGAAAACAGGCTTAGGTTACAGATCAGGAATACCTTTCAAAAGGGAAGATAAACACATGGTTTAGATTGCTCGGCAAACCTATCAAGTCTCTCATGTTGTAAATCTCCAAGAATGTGTCAGACAAACATCTACTAGAGGTGACAGTGGACATAACGAAGCTGGAGGGTGGATTACATGGTCTCTTTAGACACTTTCCAAATCAAGCTTTCATTAATGTAGTTGTCCCATTGAGGCATCTTCATCTGCCTTTAGTTTGGTGAACTCATGTATCTGGCCAAGCAGCAGAAGATGAGACTGCTGTGATCCTCTCCAAGACAGTAATGTTAGCCCACCACATACTGTGTCGGGGAAAAAAGCACATTGACACAAGAAGGCAACCACGCATGAGACTGCAGTGCTAAAACTGCAGTGCACAAATGTCTCCCACAGCTATAGTGCCAGTCTTTCAGCCTAACAAATCTTCAAGCCCAATGACTTCTTCCCATAACAGGAGGGGAAGGGAACACATACCATAAATCCTCCTCCTCAAAAAACCTGTATCTCACCATCAAAAAAAAAACCAACTGATAAGCTTTGTCTAGAAAGAAATTTAAAGTAACTCTTCATTCCCTGGCAAAACAAGTGGAAGAGATTTATGTGAGGAGGCGAAGTTCCCACAGAAAGCCTGACCACATGAAGCTTGCTGTCTGTCTGACCTCTTAAATCACTGCCTGCACGTGAAAAAACACAAACAGCTGGAGTACTTTAAGAATCATTACTGATGGACCATCATAGGAAGAGCTTGAAATTATCATCTTCAGTTCCTGGTTCATGAGTTACACACCACAAATAACTATTTTTAAACACTTAGTTGCAGCCACAGATTCTTTTACTACAGAACTACTGACAGGGTTGAGTCACACTTGGAGCTCCAGCAAGGAGTGAAAAGAAACTGCATTCAAACATTGAATTCTGGCATTTCAGTTACTGTAATGCACCAACGGTGCCCTTGGCATGCTCCACCCCAAGAAGGAAGGTAAAACTTCAAGTTCACATGAGTATTTGGCACCCTCCTTGAGCAGAGCAGATGGGAACTCTGAACTGCTCCCCCCATGCATGTTCCTACACAGCAGGAAACAACCCCCACTGGCCACATTAGTACTGTTTTGAGAATCACAACTCTCAATTTCCTTCCCTTTTCTCTCTCACCCCTGCAGCTGTTCAGTGTCTCATTAGGGGACAGCTATCATATCTGAGTAAAATGTGGGTATGAAAAACAACAGGTGGAACACTTATTACCTAAGACAGTTTAGTTACTATATTCACTTGGCCCTCCAACTTCCCACAGCATTCTCCAGCAAGACAGAAGTGTGGATGTAGAAACAATTTAAGTCATCAAAAAGAAACAAACAAAAAACAAGACCAAGAAACCCAAAACAAACAAAACAAAAACAAACCAAAGGAATTTAGTCTACATATTCAAGAGAGTACATTAAAGCTTCCCCAAAGCTCAGACATTTTTGAGATTAAGTCAATTTCTTTCCACCCCGAAAGTTAAATGCATCTGAAAATATTGGCTAATGCATTGCTGTAATTCTACGAACACATTAGAATTCTCCATTAAGAGTTTGTTGGCAGAACACAACATCCAGCTTCAACATAATTTAACCTGGGGGTGACACAGACTTATTCTTCTAGTTGCACCTTGGACAGCTTTAGATTTACTGAGAAAACAGAAAATGCACAAAGCCTTATATACATTACCAGAACTGATTAATGCTTAACAGAATGCTCATTAAAAACTATCATAAATTATATTCGCTATGAAGTTCACTAAATTCTATCATGCTGAGCAGTAAAGCAATACTCAAGTACTAATGTTATGTAAAAGGTTTAAATTTAATCACTTCAGTATATGGCTTCATGCCTGTAAACACAGAAATAGCTCAAATTGCTGGAAAAACAGAAGCTAGCTGGATCAGACAATCTAATAAGCATTTATGTTACAGTTTTAAAAAAAAACATAATCATAATCTTAGAACAGACAAACCCTTTCTAGATCAAAAGCACAGTGGTAATTCTAATGATATAACTATGGTACAAAGGACAGCTCCAATGAAAAACATGGAATCTAAGCATGTCACCGTTTATTCTAAAACACTGGAAATGAAGCATAATTACATTTGGTACTGAGAACAGTGAATAGGAATAAATTCTGACAGTTCATTTTGTAATTGATGGTGTTTTCCTTTAGAGATGAAAAAGTGAGGGACCTTTTCCAAAGCTTGCATGTTTCAGTTCCTTTTAAGAAGTACTTCAGAATTTAGACAAACAGCCATGAAAGCAGATGATGTCATTGTATTTGCATTGTTACTTGGCAGTTACCTCATGTCCACATTCAACTTGTACCACTGTTTACTCAAACCTTAGGCATATCATCTTCTCAACATCCTGCTACATCCCTACTAAAGACTTAACAAAACATACTGCAAAGAAAACATCTTTCATAACAGAATGAGAGATTGTGTATACAAACACTACATAGTCAATGCTGAGCAGCATAATATTCTGTGTTTTCACCACAGCATTTTAACAATAATTCAGCAGAACAAAGTAAAAACAGCTACCAAAGTTAGTAAAAATTATTAGCTTAGTTCAGTAACCTGAAATGTCTCCAGGACAGCAAGTTGGGATGTTACACTGGGATACTAACATCAAGTACCTCAGTGTCCTCTCCACACACGTCCAGCTTCAAGGAAGCAGAATGCCATGTACTCCAAAACCTTCAACACCAGATCTATTAGCATGGCAAGAAGCATAAATTTACTCAATTCTACTTTAGCAATACTGTCAAGTTTCACATGACAACATCAACTTAGCTCACAATATCTACAACAGGAACAACTAAGGCTTAGTAAACCAGTAACTTGGTATTTGCTGAAGTGCTCAAAATAATGCGTAAATGAGAAGCTACTCATTACTCAACTAAAAGATTTTTATCTCATAGCAGCAGAGAAATACACATACAAACTTTATCAGAAATGTATCATTCTAGCAAACAACACAGCTCCACAAAAAAAAAAAGTAAAAGGAAGCAACTGTCCCCAGTTCTAAATTTTTTTTTAACAGAAGTGCTTCCCCCACACACCTTAAGAGCACCACTTGTTAGAAGAAACAGCCAAAGGTAAGCATATGTTAGAGCACTTTACAAGCAAACAGGAATCTAACACTGGAATTTAAACAGTCTCAGTCCAAAAACTCAAGTTACCACTCCAGTCCCTGTTTTACCAGTGCTATTACTCCTCAGGTTACTCTGCTTCTGGGCAGAAGTTACAATACGAACTTGAGTTCTACATCAGCATTTACCTCAAAATAAAAACAGAAGATCATTTCTGTTTCTGAGCATTTAAAAAACCTAAAGGCTTTTGAACATCCTATGAAAAACACCTGACACATTCCAGTGCACCTTGCTCACCACGAGGTAGTAAATAAGTAAATCTATTCCTATCTTTTTAAATTCAGGTTCAGCTTGTACTTATTTCTATGAAACTGAAGTATGCCAGAGTAGCATTACTGAATTATGACATTACAGAGTGGTGAATTCACATCAGTCAGCTCAAGGCTCACTAGCAACCAGTGAAAAACTAAGTTTTATCATCCCAGAACAGCAGTCTGGAAAGAAAGGGTCATGTGCAGCCCAGGAAAAATGCTAATTTCTCTCAGCATCTCCCTTCTAGGCACACATTTCTTCCACTGAAGGGTTAAGAGCTGGCACAGGATCTCATGGCTTGGGTCTTGCCTCTACCCAACACCCCCCAAGCCTTTTCTAAGCCTGGCAGCTCTGGTCCTGCTACCACTGCTCCCACCCTCCTTGGACAGGCCTCCCCCAGGCCATGAAGCCCTGGGCAGTACCGAGCACATGGGCTTGTACCAGGTCCTTGTGCAGCTTCTGATGAGCCCCACCTCAAACTCTAGAACTGAGCTCACTTATGAGAAGTTGTAAGAAGGGTCACCCTTTATATTTTAACAGTGCACTTGCACCCTCATTTGATGTGGACACATTTTCACTTGTCCCAGACATGAGGGCTTGACTCTTCTCAGTCAATTGTTCCTTTCCTCCAGAGGAAGCACATTTCAATATGTGTGGATCATCCTTCAACAGCCAAGCTTCCCACCTCTATTCAGTTACTCCCACCTATTCAAAATCCATCTTGCTTGTTATTAGCCAAGTATCAGGAACAAGCTGCATTCTCTTTTCACAACAGGGTAGACACTAGATTCCCATTTCTCACAGGTTTAGAAATCCACCAGAGTGGCTGCAGTGAAGTTTCATTCTTTGTCTTACCACTACTGAAGCTGCATTACATTCTCTGATGGAGCCCTGAGCTACTCATGGCAAGCCCTAGAACAAAGTGCAAGTGCTGTTCAGTGAACCACCAACAGTTACAAGGAAGAGGGAGAACATTAACAGCAAACACAAAGTTCCCAAAACAGCTTCTCAAACAAGGATGCTTCCTTCAAATACTAGTGAGTGGTATTTAAGGTCACCTCCTCCTCAGGCTCTCAGAGGTTTCAGCACTTTGGTACTTCACTTCTCTGGAGGGGTGGGGTAAATTCTTATGGAGTTGAAATATACAGAGGTTTACTTAAGCCAAATATTTTCATTCATTTAGGTACTGGTGCAAGGGTAAGGAAGGCTAGAAAACAATTCAGCAGGTAAGCTCTAACTAGTAAAAGAAATTATTTTAACCACCATTGGTGTACAAATGCTACACAATGCAACATGTAACAGCCTCATCTAATTAAGAGCTTCCTGAAAGTAAACATTATGATACAGAAGTACCAGTCAAACATTCCCCCACAATATAAATTAAGATTCTTGCTGTGGATCAAACCCCTCACTACTTTACAAGCAAAAAGCTTAGAAGAAAGCAAATCACAGAATTCAAAGAAGTGCTTAGTTTATCAGTGATCAGGGAGGGAAGGGGTTAATGTTACTTTTCATTTTTACTGTATTTCATCCTTATTTCCCTTCTTCCTTTCATAGTGGCTACAAGCTTTCCCAGGCCACAGCAGTCTACAGACCAAACTTAGTATTATGAGCTTACTTCAAAAGTCCCTCAGACAAGGCTTACTAATCATTTAAGCAAAACAAACTTGCATTTACCTAAAATTCTACTCGAAAGTATTAAAATGAGGCTATAACATTTAATTAGTGATGTTCAAGATGCCTCACGGAATACTTTGCAAACAGTTTTAAGAGCACTGCACAGGAAGAATATGGTCATTAACATCTATTGCAAGAACGCCTTGCCACAGAACCAGGAAATACATTTCTTCTACTACTCATTATGCTGCTTCCTAAGTCAGTTCTAAGGATTTTTACCTCCATCCTAATAGTTTTCCCAGGATGGTATTTTGGCTAGTCAGCATCTTGTTTGAAAGCAGTATCAAGAGGTGGATTTTCAGAACATCGTGCCTGACTGGCAAACAACTGAATTTTAAGAGTTCCTACAATCTAAGCAAATTGTAGAACTGCATGCAGCTGAACTTAAATTAGAACTAATCTAAATAACAGGCTCTTCCCGCATGACACACCTAAACATGTACTTAGGCATAACCTGATACAGATTATGACTGCTGCTACCTTCAGGTTTAAATAGTCACATGTTTCTAAACCAATACTCCCTCCCTCCCCAGGCACTTTCAGAGAAGTGGCTTCCAGGTTCTCACATAACTTCAGTGCTCTGTGGCAGACTTTAAACATCACAAAAACAGACACAAAAATATGCATAATTTACTCAGCAATAAGCTTAACAATTATGTCACATAGGACTCCAGATTCAAACCCAGAGCTAATCCTTTTTCCACCTGACAATGATTAAGCAATTACAAGACTTCACTCACAATCAAGTCAAAAGCATCCGTGTTTCCTTATTCCTACAAGGAAACAGACATGACTGGTTTGCTTCTTTTACGCTACCAACATGTATTTTGATAGAAAGCTACTCAGTTTAGTTGATAGTAATTTGATAAACTACACAAATTTAAGAAGTAATTTCTTCCACAGGTAGCAACCTGCAGCAGAAGTTACACAGGTTTTGGAACTAGGGCCAAAATTAAAGCAAGACAAACCATAAACAAACAAAAACCCTCAGTCAGTGGAGTCCAAGCTACCGAAATCCAGAAGGAGGAACATAGTCTAGACAAGACTCCTCAGGCTAGGCTCAGCAGCAGAAAGCCAGTCTGCCTGGACTCTGCTCCTAATAGCAATTTATCTTGCTCATAACACACATCACCCTGCAAGGGTAGTGATAAAAGATAAGGGAATGGGTCATGCTCCCCTTCTTGTGGGACTCTTGTGGTGTCACAGCTTTTTCAAGCTCCTGTAGCATCACAAAACCACTCAGCTACCCACAAACGCTGGGGCATACATGGTAGCATATGTTGTGACAAGCAAGCTCTCCAGAAGCCCACTTCAGCAGACACATTAGGTGCTAGAGACAACACAGTTCAGTTCACCAAGTGGCACTCCACATCACCTCCATCCCTCTGGATGCACACACGAGCACGGCCTAGTGCCCATCACTGCTCACCGTGCTGTACCCAGCACATTGCCAAGGGCAGCTGGTGAAGCATCGCTTCTGACAGTGAGAACTGGCGTGTTTCCTGTACTTCCTGGTGTGCAGTTGCTTCACTTGAGCTAACTGCAGGTGTCCTGGATGGATCGCAGGCCGGCCCTTCCTACGGGTGATAACGGCGAGCTCCTTCCCCAGCCGGGTCCCGGAGCGTCTGCGACACACGGGACAGCCGAGGGGCCGGGCAGGACCGACCTGCCGTGCACACTGGGGCTCAACACGGCGAGGACCGACCCTGCCGCAGTGGTTACTGACCAGGGCCATGTGTCCGCACGGCCCGACCCCACCGCGCTCCGGCCCGGGCGAAGGCCGAGCTGGCACAGCCCCGCCACCGCCCAGGCCGCGGCCGAGCGCCTCCCGGGGCACGGCACAGCGGGCCGGGAGCGCTCCTTGGTCCCACCCCGGCGGGACGGTTCCAGCGGGAGCCGCGGGCAGCCCGGAGCAGGAGCGCTACTCACACCAACACCACCGCCTCCCTGCTCCCCGGCCGCAGAGCCACTGCCACCCGCCTCCCCCGCCGCTCCGCACCCCGGCTGAGCCCTACCGGGGTCCAGGGCGGGCCCAGCGCGGCCGCACGAAGCCAATAGCCGGGCAGCGGCGGGAGGGAGCGGGTGAAAGGCTGAGAGCGCCGCGGAATTGCTGGCCGCGGAGGCGGAGCCTGCGAGGGCTTATAGGGCCGGGCCGGGCGCTCCCCCCCATGTGACCGCGCGGGCGCCCAGCTGGGGCGAGTTAAGTGGCGGCGGCGGGGACCGCCGGCTGCCCGGCTGCCGCTCCCCAGAGCTTTAGCCTTGGTTTTTTTAATTTCCTATTTTTTTCTCCTCCACCCTCGGCGCTTGGCACTTTTCAAGCAGCAGCGCCCCGTTGAACGCGGCGCAGACCGAGCCGCCCCGGTGGCACTGCAGGCGGCAGTAGCGCGGGGAGCGATGCTGCCCGCCCGCCGGGGCTCCCCGCTGCCCGCCCGGGCTCCTGGAGGCGCCGGCGCCGCCTGACCAGCCGGGTAAGGGGGTGCTGGATGCAGGCGCGACCCGAAGGCAGCACTTGCCATGTGTGCTGGTAGCGCCCAGCTGTGGCAGCGCCCGGGGCCCGGCACCGGGTAAGTCGGGGCGGCACCGGGCAGGGCCCCCACCGCCACCATGGTGAAGGAGGAGTGCAAGGCGCTGCTGGACGCGCTCAACAAGGTGACCGCCTGCTACCGGCACATGGTGCTGACCATCGGCGGCACCTCGGACTCCCAGAACCTGCGAGAGGAGCTCAAGAAAACCCGGCAGAAAGCTCAGGAGCTGGCGGTGGCCAACAGGAATAAGCTCACCACGGTCCTGAAGGACAAAAGCGTGAGTAAAGAAGATAAAGCCGAGTTCGAGAGGCTATGGGTGATTTTCTCCACGTGCCTAGAGATCCTGGAGATCGACATGAGGAGAGCCCTGGAGCTCGGCCACGAGTTCCCGCTGAACGTCCCCAAAAAACACCTGATCCAGACGGGCATGAGCGGGGGAACCTCCGGCGTGGCCGCCCGCGCCATGAGCGTCCAGAATATGAAATACGAGGCTGAGCACAACATAGACGTGGTGGATTTGAAAGACCTCGAGAACGAGATCAACCAGGTAGGAGAGATGATGTACGAGATGGAGATGAAGGTCAATGTCCCCCAGTGGACAGTAGAGGCTAAACAAGACCCAGGGGCTGAACTGAAATCCACCATCAGCGTGGGTGCTTCTTCTATTGGCATGATCTCTGTGGAGGAAAATAAATCGTTCTGCGATATCAGCAAGGTTCTAGCTGGGATTATTTTCACTGCTGTGCTCATTATCGCCATTGTCCTGGCAGTGTGTGTGGTAAAACTGTCTTAGGGTGGTGCAAGCTCTGACACGAGCAACCCTCTCCAGCCTGTCTCTGGAGTGTTTCATGCCTCACCTTTACTTTCAAAATGTGTCACTTGGATGAGCTGAGAATTTAAAACGAGCACTTGAAAGAACAAAGCAGAACTTCTGCCTCTCGATATCCTAAAACGCATTATTTGTTTCTTCATGCTTTTTGAAGAAAAGGGATGCAAATCAGCCTGCAGAATAGAATGTCTTCGTTTGCTGGACTTGCAACAGTTAAGCGAAGTATCAGGGTATTATCACTACTGGCTGTAACAGGGATTTGCCTGCTATTAATAGATCACTATTCTCAGAAGCCTGTGGTTTTTGTTCTTCACTAGGCTCTGGTGTTTGCTGCTGGTCACTGTTTACAGTATTGGAGAGTAACATAAATTTGAAGGCCAACATGGGTGTTTAGTCTGACCAAGTGAAGAGAATACTTCTTTTTTTCCATCAAATACAAAAAATATTTATTGAGTGGAGGAAAAGGGTAAGGGTGAAAACCCCAATAAAAGAATATAACCAACCTCTATTTTAGACAAGTTAATGGTTTGGGAGGGGGGAGAAAACAGAACGCTGTTTGATACCAAGTACTGTTTGTTGATTTAGGCTGGATTGTACGGAACCCAGCTGCATGAATTGGCACAGCATATGTGAATGACTAATCGCTTTCCAAATCTAGATAGAAAAAGGCAGAGTTGCATATTCAGAAAAATACTAGCAAGCCTCATGGCTTTCATTCACACTTACCACAATTTTATCTTTTCCTGCAGAAAGGCTGATTCTTGCTACTGGTTATAATTTTTCTTTCTGTAGCAGCAGTTTGCACTTCATGATTAATTATGAAAACAGGAGCAATGAATCTACCCACAGCAGATGCAGTAACATTGGAAAAGAGATTTTAGCAAACAAAAATGATGTCAAGTTAAAGCAGACCTTCCCAATGGGATCCCCTGTCCTGTTGACAGGCAGGGACTGATGCTTGTATGTATACAGTCACATTTCTGCAAGCTCCCAAATTGCAGAAATCCAGACAAACCTAAAAATGTGTCTCAGTTTCATATCTCAGTCATGTCTGATTAATCATCTGGGAAACAGGAAGCCTGTAGGATTGGTCCCATTCAATAACACTACAATTCTGGGAGGGAAATGCAACAGCATAAAACTTTCCAGTGCTTCCCTGTGGAATTTACATTTAAATGTAAAACTGTGGGAACAGACACTTACTTAGCAGAGAAGCTTTACAATATTTTGTAAAAGGATTTATGTGTTATGGTATTTATTATTTACTTCTGGAAATACCTTCTAGTGCTGTGAATACACATTGTCCATTCAGGAATGCTTGGTACATATGCTGCAGTGCCATAGGTGTATGGGGCACTCCACAGCCAAATATAAAGACCCCATAATATTGGGGTTTTATGAAGTTATTTTTCTTCATTGATTATTATGGGCACATTATCAAAAAGTAATAATCAGACATGTTTTGTGACCAGTCTTCATGCTCATTAAATAAAATTGACAACATGCATAAATACCTAATATTTTTAGTTAAGAACTAAACATAGTTCGAAAAACTGCAGCAATCAGTTTATTCTTTAAAACTTAAAAGAACTGAATGTATGGGGGGAAAAAAGGTGTATTTGAATCTGGTCACTTGTAGGTGAGGAAAAAAATAGTAAGCAGAGGCCTGAATTCAAAGCTATAGATTATCCTTGTGTTGAAGGATAATGTGAGTTCTGCACATTGGTCCAGTCTAACTCCATTCTCTTGGGAATTCAGAGTGTTACAAGACAACTCCACATTCCTTTCTGTTGTGTTTCACTCATTCCATAGGATATGTTTTATATGTAGTTAATCTATGTCCGTAGAGATCCCTGGCAGCTTTATAACTAAGCCAGGTCTGTATTTACCAGTGCTACAGGTCCAGCCTACCTGGACAAGGTGTAATTGCTGAATGTTCATTTAAATTGGATGATCTCCTTCACAATCACAATGAGTACACATATTTAAGGAAAATACAGCAAAAGCTGCAGGAGAATGTACCTATTTGGATTGCCACCACTTGTCATTAAGGATCTGTGGGTATTTCCACTCTTTGCACTCTCCTTTCACTTAGTTCACGGGAAGGTGGAGAAGCAGTTGGGCTCTATTCTGTGCTTCCTGAAAACTCCATGTACCTTGTGAAATCAGACCCTTTAACCACATGTTCTCAAACCCCAAGTAATGAATGCAAGTCTGTTTTCTGGTGGATAAGTAAATGGTAACACTGACAGCATTCATTACCTTTATCTTGGTATCTTCCACGCGCTTAACCACAGATAAACAGTTTATCCATGCTTAGTTGTGTAGAATAATTTTTAAGAATAGGTCATCTTCAAAAGCGAGCCTCAGTGGGTGGGTAAACTGTAAGTTTTCACTCCATTGGCTTTTTTTTTTTTTTTTAATTTGGATTTTTTTGCTACAGGATTCAAAGAATTCATATCAATAGCCTCTAAGTATATAAGTCTTGCTTTATTATGAATATGCACACAAGTACTATTTAAAGGATTGACCTTGGAAAAAGAATTTTCAAATTGTAAGACAAAGCTGGCTACAACTTAATTCATCAGTAGTTTGTTCCTAAAAATCTGTATCACCTTATATTTAAGATATCTGAAATTAATAGATTAAGTAGAATTTTAAGAGAGGATTGGTACTGTCTACATGGATAAAGTGCCTGCCATTCATCTCCTACATGTGCTCGTTCCACGTGACAGACTTTGGCACGATACTGCACAAAACCAAAACAAAATGAAACCACCATTGCCCAAAAGTACTGAGGCTTCCTTTAAATTAAGAAATAGAGATATAGATTTGCAGTCTTCATTTTTTCCCCTACTGAAATGCAACTGGAAGGAGACTGGAAATGCTATTTTGTAAGTGAAAAATGGGAATTCATACTTCAAAATACTCTATATTGAAGCAACATGATGAAAAAGCACATACTCTCATGCTGATTCCTGAGAATGTAATTGTAGTACAAAAGAACATGGTCATTGCTTAATTAATATCAGTGTTGGTCTACTTCAGTTCTTTTGTCTTTATTCACAGAATACACACATTAAATTTGCTGTACACTAAAATCTTACTCCTGACTTGAATTACACTGGTTTTGCCTGTGCATGGGTGGTATTTTCTACACTTTGAATAATGCAAACCTGTTACTGTCACTATTTATTTAACTTAAAATAAAGTACCTCCTTACAACTGACTGGTTTGCTTGCAGCAGTAATTCGAACCAAACAAAACCTGTCGGAGCAAGTCCAGAGGAGGCCATAAAGTTGATTAGAGGGATAAAGCAGCTCTGCTGTGAGGAAAGGCTGGGAGAATTGGGATTGTTCAGCCTGGAGAAGACGAACTTTGGGTGACCTAATAGTGGCCTTCCAGTGCCTGAAGGAAGCCTGCAAGAAAGATGAAGAGAGACTATTTACAAGGGATGGAGTGACAAGGGGGAATGGCTTCACACTGCCAGAGAGTTGGTTCAGACGAGATACTGGGAAGAAATTGTTCCGTGTGAGGGTGGGAGGCCCTGGCACAGGGTGCCCAGAGAAGCTGTGGCTGCCCCATCTCTGGAGGTATTCAAGGCCAGGCTGGACAGGACCTGGCGCAACCTGGTCTGGTGGAAGGTGTCCCTGCCCATGGCAGGGGTTGAAATAAGATGATCTTTAAGGTCTCTTCCAATTCTAACAATTCTATGATTCTTTGAAAAGCTGGAATATTAATAAAGCTCGTCTATCGCAGGCTCTTCTAAACTAAAGTTCCTGCTTCAAACATAATAATAAAAGTAATGTGCTAAACCCTCTCATTAGTTTTGTTAATGTAAGCACAGCCTTCTCAAGCTCCCAAAGTTGAATAGTGATGCAGCTTAACTTATACTGCCAGGGAATCAGCAGTCTGAAAAGTCAAGAAATCCCTGCCGTAGGAAACAGCTACAATGACATTTAGGCTAACAGATGATGCTGCCTTCAGCACGCTTGTCCAGTGTTCAGTACAGAACCCCTGTCTTGGACAATCCGAAAACCAGAGAACACACTAGACTGGAATAACAATTGGATTCTCCTTGAGTTACAATCCAAGCTGTCCCTTTCAGCCAGCAAAGGTGGCATTTACTTTAGCAAAAGATATACACGACCTAAGGAGTATGAAACTTGGTCCTGTGCTATTGGTGGCATCAATGATAAACAGTTGTATCAAACCATCAGAACTGAGTCTGTTAAATGCAGAAATTTGTAATTTCATTCCAGGATTTCCAGTCTATCACCATAAAAACCGATTATACTGTTATCTAGTTTAGTAACTAAAGGAACACAGGACCACAATTAAAGTGATTCTCCTTATCTTGCAAACAAAGTAACATTAAACTTCAGCACTATGAATATAAAATATTTTCAAAATTCTTCATGTAAATATGAAAATAATTTTTACAGTAATGCAATTACTTAAACCTGGACTAAATGACTGATGTAATTAGCTTTCAGATTAAAAATTAAACATGTGCTTATTGTTTGTAGAGGGGATTGGTGACGGGCTTGCTTTTCCTTCTCTGGAAGGTTTGTGTTGTTTATGTATGCTTTCCAGAAATATCTTCTATTTAAGTGCTAATGGAACTCCCAGTCAACATATTTACCCTTCACAAATTTTCATTATGTAAAAAGTCATTCAGTAAGACCAGTGGATTACAGATCTCTAAGTGCTTTCTCTCAATACGATTATATAAGTCTTTTAATGCAGGAAGAGATCTGGACAAAATAGTTCACACGTGAGCAGCATTTGCTATGGTAAGTGTACAATAAAAGTGGGATTAGAAAATAATGTCTTTCATATAAAATTCTCCACATGTGTTTAGGGAAGAACAAAAAAAGAAAGGAGATGGATGTATGTAGTAAATAGCAAAGTTTACTTTTTGTTGTATACAACAGCCTCCCAATGTTAAACTACAGCTTCTCTATAAAAAAAGGGAGTGTCTTATGCCCAGTGGGACAAAGGATATAAAAATATCCCTGAGTGGAACTGACTATCCATTCTCTGATTAACTCGTACAGAGTAAGAGTAAAAATATTTTGATTTGCTACATGTTGTTATCCATTTTACAAAAGACAATCCTTTTCTCCCTTGGTTTCACACTACAAGGGACTTTCTTCTGGAAGAAGGCAGTCCCACATGGCTGGATTCCATCATCCATCCTTACAGCTTGCTGCTGTGGCACTGGGTGCAGTTGGGATGCAGCTTCAGCAGCTGCCACTGCTGAACCTGTGGAAAGGCCACATGGCATTTAACCAGCATCGGGGCTCTGGTGGATCCTCTCAACCAGCCAAGCACGAGTGTTTCATGCTGGAAGCAATGTGACTGGAAGCCAGGTAGGCAAACACAAATCCAATCACAGCATCTCTGAAACAGTCACCCACAGAGGCCACTTACCAAATGCAATTATGTTTATTGCTCAGTTCCAGCCATTTGTCAGAGTACCTACTGTGATTTACCAGAGTGACAGAAATTGACTTCTCAACCCTCCGCAGGGTCAGGTGGGTTTTTGTTTTGTTCTCTTTCACTGAATTGTATGTTTTCTTTTATTTACACTGCACTAGATGACATTATTTATGATATACTTAATAATAACATCTCCACCAAATTAAACAAACTCACAAATCCTCTCAAAGCTAGTTATAATTCAGCTGCAGAGAAATGGAAGTCACAGTTATGGTATAAATGTGGTCTGTTATTTTGATCATTTCCACTGTGCATGAAATTATTGCTGGAGTCTCTGATCAGTCAAGTCTGCCTCTCGCACACAAATGTTCAAATAACACACACAGTTGAACTCACTGATGTGCCACAGCACTAAGAAACCACACAGCCAAAAAATTGACTTTAAAAATCATGGGGTTTTTGAAAGAACAGCAAACCTAATTTCTTACAGTCATCTGTAATTGTCTCGGGGAAAAAAAAATCAAATGCAATTCCTTTGTGTGATCCAGAAGAATCTATACATAATCTATACATAAATAGCATAAACCCTGGGGAAAAGAAGAAAGGGGGAAATAAGAAAAAAAGGACAAAAGAAAATACTTAACTATTTATACTGTATAAAATGACTGAGGCCTACCAGAGACAGCAAACATGATACTCCCTCAGCAACTTAATTTAATATGCTAATTGCAGGTGTAACTTAAGCTATACACATTTGAATTCTGGGTCCTGGAGGGAGTGCTCCAAATGATTCCTTGAACAGGCAATCAGTACTCAGTCTGGCGACAAATTACATGTGTGAAAACTATTCATGTAATTAAAAGCTGCAGAATTAGAACCATAATTTCTGTTTCCATACAACATGTCATCCATTATGCACCTGTTGGAAGGAGAACATTTCCAGTTGTTAATACTATCTGTAACCTAGTTTTCTCATCTGCCAAATTTGTTGGAATATCATTTTGTATGAAGTTAGCTGGTTTTTTTATTTTTCTTTTTAGTCAATCTATAGAATGGTGTTACAATCATAAACCTGTATTTCCTAGGTTTGACATCTATTCACAATTTGGAAACAATACTTGAAAACCTATACAGTGAATAATCTATTTACTTTTTATATTAATTATTAAGTCTGCCTATTTGTTGATATTATATGAGCTAAGAGCTTTAGCATGTCATTTTGACATGACCTGGAGGTATTTGAAATACCATTTGAAATAGCTGGAGGCGATTAAAAGATGTGATGTGGCACTTGGGGACATGGTTTAGTGGTGGACTTGGCAGTGCTGGGTTTGTGGTTGGACTCAATGATCTTGGGGTTTTTTTCCCCAACAAAAATGATTCTGTGATTCTACAACACTGTAAAATAAGACGGTTTAGGAAGCAGTAGGCAAGCCTAGTGAAATCTCTGCATTTTTTGGTACTCAAAATTGTCTTAATTCAATATTGTAGATATTACATCTGCATGGGGACAAAGATGCATCTAAATTAAACCAAGAACGGACTTAGTATAATCATTTCCAACTCACACGATTGCATGTAAACTAAATTAAATTATGAAATATTGGTGGACCTTGTTTTTCATCTGAAATTAATTATTACAGTGGTGAGATCTGCACTGACCTGTCTGGGCAAAATAACTGATGCAGTGATGTAACAGAAGGAATGAAGTCATTCTATTGCTAAGCATTCTAACCACGTACAAAAAAACCCCCAGAAAGTTAATTTGACAATCATTTCTATATATCTAGTGACTTGAACAGTTTTTTTTAAACAAACTTATGCTTGCTTTTTCTTGTAAGCAGTAACTGAAGTGTAGAGAAAAATGTTGAAGTAACCTCTGCATTGCTGAAATACGATGCCACAAAGAATTATTATCAGTGCAATAATCTTACGGTATTTAATTTGATGCAACCTTTGCGTCACTCAGAAGGGTTTTTTTTTTTCAATACAACATAATCTGGTTTTGAAAACAACCTGAAATACAGAACTATTTGGGGTCCATTAGGTAAACAATTGTATGTTCTGGCATACAAGAAAAATGACAGACAGCTGAATTCTTAACTTTTTTAGCAAAAATACCTTTTTTCTTTTTTTAATCATTTAATTTGGAGGGGACCTCTGACTCTTTAGCGTTCTGTTACATTTGACTGAGTGTCACACATGTATCTAGCTAATTCCTGCTATGGGGAGACCTCTCTCCACACTAAAGTGCCCTGTATTCCCAGCCTACAACTGGCCCTTGAAGCAGCATGTCCTTGTGCTGGAATCCTTCCACACAGTAATGCAATAAACTGGTATGCTTGGTTGAGGATTAGTCATAGATTTTCTCAGATTTTCTCCTTTTTTCTGAAATCACTCATAAGGCTATAGAAATTTTAAGTACAAGTGAGATGAGCTGTGCATTCTAGCAGAATAGATTGAAGAAAAAATCATCTAAGTTGGAGATGAAGACACATGCTCTATAGATAACCTTACACCTAATTTGCCTTTAAGACTTGTTCTACATTCATGTGAGCTACCTCCAGCAGGTCAGCTATAGCTTTGAGGGGACAGATAGACACTCAAAGAGCTTATCTTTTGACTTTCTTAGCAGGAAACTGGAAGGGGGCAAAACTTTCCTTTGCATCCTTTATCTTTGCTCACAGAGTTTCTAAGTGTTCATCCTCAGAACCTCCTGCCACCTCCGGTCCTCATAACTGGGTCACTTAAAGACTCACATGCTCCTGGAATTTCACATGAGATGACTTCAGCTTTGCAGTGGATGGATATTGAACTACTCTTCCTAAGACACTACTGAAAGGAAGTCAAAAAAATTGCTAGCAATAGGGTGAATCTGCTGACCCTCAGGTAAGAAATGGCACCTTCTTAAGCAGAACAGGCGCCTTATATACCCCCGAACTGTGTGGAAAAATGCAGCAAGTGGAGTAGGGAAGTTTACCTTAGCTTATACTTGGCTGTCATTGGGTCCAAAGGACTGCTCTGGATGCTGAGCTCTAGTCCTGGACAGAGCTGTAACCCCAGCACTGCAGCTCTAGGCCAGCCCTGGCATTCTCTGTGTGTCTGAGGCTGCAGACAGCAGTGTTGTGCCAGCCACACATCCCATTTCCACTCCCCTGCAAGAATGCCTACACAACCAGACCCGTGAGGTTTAACACCAGTGGATGCCAATGAAACCAGAGGAGGCCATAAAGTTCATCAGAGGAATAAAGCACCTCTGCTATGAGGAAAGGCTGAGAGAATTGGGACTGTTCAGCCTGGAGAAGAGAAGCTTCAGGGTGACCTAACTGTGGCCTTCCAGTGCTTGAAGGGAGCCTGCAAGAAAGATGAAGAGACACTATTTACAAGGGCCTCGAGTGACAAGGGGGAATGGCATTCAACCTGAGAGAGAGCAGGTTTAGATGGGATATTGGGAAGAAATTGTTCCCTGTGAGGGTGGTGGGACCCTGGCACAGGGTACCCAGGGAAGCTGTGGCTGCCCCATCCCTGGAAGTGTCCAAGGCCAGGTTGGATGGGGCTTGGAGCAACCTGGGATGGTGGAAGGTGTCCCTGCCCGTGGCAGAGGTGGGAACCAGGTGATCTTTAAGGTCCCTTACAACCCAGACCATTCTATGATCCTATGCCATGTTTGCCAGGGTGTCCCTGCTTTACATACTAGCACTTGTGAGACTTTAGACTGTCCTAGATAAAAACAAACAAACAAACACACACTCCATTTAGAAACTTGAGATAACACTATAATCATTGCTATTCTCTAGTATCAGATTTTCCTGGATATGTTCTGAAACAATGTTCCAGGGCTATCAGACATCACATTTTTGCCATAGTAAGACAGTTTTGTATATGTGCTGGTATTATATCTGATTTGAAAGTGACACCATTCATTATTGGTACATGAGTACTTTCTACTTAAAATACCTTTATGCTAAAATGATCTGACATAATGGACCCTAAATCTTTTTGATCAGCCATCAAGCTCATTGATGTTAAATCTTGAAAAACCTCATAGTTTGTTAATATTTCACCAGTAAAGCAGCTTTTAGGCAAAGCACATTCCTAACAAGATGCATACTTAACACACTAAAATAGTTAACTACACAAAGAGTGCAAAGTTCAAACAAATACCAAGGTGAATGTCATGATTTTAGGTTCAAAGTGCCTTCTAGGAGAAAACAGGCACACTAATGGGCCTTGTGCTTCCACGGCCTAAGGTGGTAATTACTGATGAGAAAAAAGGGTGGCTCAAGTTACAAGATGTCCTTGGTTTTGCTTGTATATTCAGTGATAAGCAAGGGAAGGAGAGGGAGGCATGCTTGTCTATTGTCTAGCCATGCATTTTAGCAGCATCAGCTGGGTTGGCTGACCTGCTCTGCCCACTGCAGTCTGGCACCAGGGTGAGCTTATGGCCCAGCTATGTCTGGGCACACCTCAAGGTCATTTTTGGGTTTGTTGATTGACGTGATCCAGCAGCCCACTGGCTCAGTTGCTTCTAAACTTCATTTCAGCTCCAGTGACACACATCTCACAGGTATCAAGTACAAGCTCAAATATAAAATCAAATTGAGAGGTTGTCAGAAGCACATACAGGTACATGGGTATTTGCTAAATGCAATCTGGCAAGAGAAGGATTATGGATAGGAGGAGGATCATCCATGTTACACGCAAACACCATTCTAACAAAACTTCTCAACCTGTGACATCAGCTTTTTTCTGCTTGAATTTCTTACAAATTAAAGAAAATTAAGGACTCAAAATCAATTAACTAAATAAAATGTTTCCTAAAGGTTCAAAAAACCTTTTCAAGGTGTTGTACCTTGCTGAATATTTCTTTTCAGGTAACAAGGTACTTAAAAACCTCAAAACATAAGAGCTCTGTAATAATTAACTAAAACTCTTCATACTCTTCCCCTTTGAAGTGTACTAGAACAAATTCAAACAACTTGTCAAATGTCACGTTTAACTACAGACCTAAAATGACTTTTGCTGTCAGCATGGCTCGCTATGGAATTGAGATAAGCAGATTTCTGTGAGGCCAGCTGGAGGGTCAGCAGCAGTATTACGATCACAAATCCGAATCCTTGGCTCCTGACCCCGTGCTGACTCCCGGGAATGTAACCACAGACCCTTCACCTGTGCTCCGGAAGATTCTGGGCTCCGAGGAAGCTCCTCGGCATTTACACCTTGTGGCGCTGTACATACACTCCGTGCTGTGAGCCCCCAGGAAGCGGGAGCTACCCCAGGCCACAGCTTCCCAAGCCACTTAAAGCCATCGCCTCGTTTCTCCCGGCCATCGCTGTCTTAAACCCTCTGTATTTCCTTAAGCTTTCGCCCTCTGAGGACACCCGCTACTTACCGGCTTAGGGCTGAGGGGGGCCGAGGCATCACGGCTCCCGGCCCGCCTCCTGCGGCCCTCCCCCGGCGCTGTCCCGCCCCGCGCCCGGGCTGCAGTGGCTCCTCCGGGGGCGCAGGCGGCGGTGCTGCCCGGCTGCCGGGCCGCCCAGCGCCCTCC
>VZTI01000187.1:29940-128128 GCA_013397865.1 Struthidea cinerea | reverse complement strand
GCCGCGCCGGCCGCCGCGCTCCCCGCTCGGCCCCTTCGACTATGAGCTGCTGCTGCTGCGCCGGAGCTCCCGCAGCGGCTTCATGCCCGGCGCCCACGTGTTCCCGGGCGGACTGGCAGAGCCGGCGGATTTCTCCGCCGAGTGGCTGGGGCTGCTGCCCGCCTCGCCGCACTGCGGGCTGGGCGCCGTGAAGCCGCCGCCACCCGGCGGCAGCCGCGCCCCGCTCTTCGCCACCGACCGGGAGAGCCTGGGCTCGCCGCTACCGGGGGAAGTCGCCTTCCGCATCTGCGCTCTCAGGGAGACCTTCGAGGAGGCGGGGATCCTGCTGCTGGTGCCGGGGCGCGGGCCGGCCCCGCCGCTGCCTGCCGAGCTCCTGCCGCCCGCCGCCGAGCTCGAGGAGTGGCGGCGCCGGGTGCGGGATGACGCGTCCTGCTTCCTGCGGCTGTGCCGGCACCTGGGCTGCGCGCCCAACATCTGGGCGCTGCACGAGTGGAGCAACTGGCTGACGCCCGTGGGCAGGGCCGGCCGTGGCGGCCGCCGCTATGACACGGCTTTCTTCCTGTGCTGCCTGGAGGAGCGGCCGCCCCACGCCTCGCAGGACGACCAGGAGGTGACAGCCGTCCTGGTAAGAGGGGCTGGCGGTGCCCAGGATGCAGCACAGCCCGGCCGGGCGGGTGTTTCGATGCGAGCGGGCGCTCCTGCCCGAGCCCTTCTCCCACGGCCCCTGCCTCCGGCACACCGCCGAGACTGTGCCCTTACACATCGAACAGGCGTAGAATCATAGAATGGTAAGGGTTGGAATGGACCTTAAAGATCATCTTATCCCACCCTCGCCATGAGCAGGGACACTTTCCACTATCCCAGGTTGCTCCAAGCCCTGTCCAACCTGGCCTTGGACACTTCCAGGGATGGGGCAGCCACAGCTTCTGTGGGCGGCCTGTGCCAGGGTCCCACCACCGTTACAATAAAAAACCTGCCTTCTAATATCTAACCTAAAAGTCCCTTCTTTCGATTTGTACCCTTGAGTCCTTGTACTGTCACTAGAGTTCCTGACAAAGAGTCCCTTTCCAGCTTCCCTGCAGTCCCTTCAGATACTGGAAGGTGCTGTGAGGTCTCCACACAGCTGTGTCTTCTCCAGATCAGTCAGAGCCACCCTGATAAAGCTCCTTAAGACGTGAGGAAAGGGAAGGGAGTTTTCACCTGCACGGTTCCCCTCTCCCCTGCACGCCCGGAGCTGCCGCCATCATCAGAGGTGCAGATGCAGCAGCTGCCGGGACAGGGTTTTTTTGTGAGGTCGTTTTACGTGATCGGTGTCACATCAGATGCCTTTCATCTTGAGTTACTGTCTTTCAAAGGCAGATGACAAATACCATTTTTTATACGTTCGTTCCTGCAGTAGAGTGGAGGGTTTTTACAGGCCCTTAGCACTCAGTATACAGGGAGAGATCCATTTGGTAGGCACAGGTATATTCCCGGGCTGCAAGAGATGCTAGTAATTTTTGCCTTTTGGAGTTACTTGCAATATTTTCAATATTTTAAGTAATAAACTTGTTAAAATAGACCACAAAAAATTTCTTTGGTTTTTTATCTTTTTTTTTTTTTTTTAAATTCTTAAAAGTAACAAACTTCATGAAGCTCTAAGAGAGCTTAAGGTCAGGTACATTCAGGTCCTTAAGTTTTTCTAGGATTCTGAAATGTTTGATTATAAGTTAGAAGTAGATGAGAAACCAGACAGTTCTGGTTTGGTATTACCGATGTTGGTATATTTATTTGTTTAACAAATTTTGCTACAGAAATTTAAAATTACCTGAAACCTTATTTTCAAAAGAGTTCATGTTGTAATTTTGTTAATAACAGCATAAATCTACTGCAAATGGTCATGCACATATTTGTATTATTAAATCTGCCATGTGAGCTGAAATAAAGATTACCAATCGTTTTAACGTGCAGAATAAGCATGAATAGCTGGGTGTTCACGCTCTGAAAACAATGCTTCTAAGAAGGAGATGTTTAGAGGTACTTTTAATTCTCAAAGCATCAATAGCATCAACCAAAGCATCAACCTTTGGTAACACCGAGTTTCATGTTTTCTATTGGTTTCAGTAAACTTTTAGTTGGGCCCCTAAAACAAATGTCAGTTTCTAATCCTGGCATGTCTTAATAAAAACTTACTGGGAAAAAAGGAGTAACTTTTATAGATTGCTTGTTTTTCAATTTTAAAAATGTCTTTGTTGTTATTTTGGTATACTTTATACATGGGTTTTAGTGTGTTCAGAAGATATGGCCTGTTGCAAGCTCTTTTGCTGGATAACTTGCCTTGCTAAACGACTTTTCAGGTTACTCAGACTTTCTATCTGCTGTTGAAACTATTATTTCAAGGCTTGTTTTCACCTTCCAGTGGTCATCACCTCCAGAAGCCATCGAACGCTTTAAGTCTCAAGAGATCTGGTTTCCTCCACCTCAGTTTTATGAATTCTGTAGGCTGTGCAACTTCTCTAGCCTCGGGGAGTTACAGAAATTCAGCTCCGCGCGTGCTCGCGAGGGCTGTGAGCGCTGGATGCCGGTGATGCTGAGTGCTCCAGATGGCTTCATCCAGCTGCTGCCGGGTAAGGACACACTGGAGAGTTCTCCTAAATACACAGCATCTCGTGAATGCCATGTGCTGAAGCCACATGACATAAACCATCCACAACTGTAAGGAAAATAACTCTTAAGTAAAGCTACTGCATGCTGTTTCTACCTTGTTTGCTACAGTTGTGACAGTGGCTGCAGTCAGAGACAAGCCAGGGGGTCAGGCAGCACAGTTATTTCTTAGTTACTCACAATCTCATTGTCTCATCATTGTCATAATATGTGTATTTGTGAAGAAATTCCTGCATTTCAGCTTCGTGTAACCTGAAGGATGTATTAGAACTCCTCCTATTTAGCCCTTTTCAGTGGGAATTCTCCTTTACTTCAGTTATCAGTTTGTAAGGACAGGGGATGCAAGCACAGCTGCAGTATCACACCTCACAGCTGCAGTGATAAGGCACCAGACTAAAACCATGCACTAAGTCATCTTCCTCCTGCCCTTTCTCCTACTTAAGTCTCTCTCATTTCATAATTATGTACATGTATAATTATGTACACGCATTATGTACTACACATTAAGAAAAGCTGCGTGTACTATTTACTATTTTCTGCTTTTTTTAGTTTGCTTTTCATTATGCTTTCCCTTTTTTCTTTTTTTTTTTTTTTTTTCTCAATTTACCTCTACGGTTTTTTTTTTTGGGGTNCTATTCAGGTTGATTTCTTTCCCTTTTTTCTTTTTTTTTTTTTTTTGTCACAATTGACCTCTAGGATTTCTGTATTTGGGGTATATTAGCAGTCTTGCACAAGAGTATAATGCCTTGATATGGCAAAACAGTTGTTTTCTTCAACAGAATAGAATACAATAAGTTTCTGTTCTTAGTCCTATCTTTGTACACATGAAAAAGTGTTTGTCCTGTTCTCCACCTAGTATATACACTCCTATCTGCCCAGGCTGTGATGATAGCATATTAATAGCACATTATCAGGAGCTCTGGAACATTCAATGTGCACTGCAGTGTCACTGACATGCTTCAGAAATTCATGGCTGTATCTTTAAATCTGGAGCTGTTTAGAGGCAATTTACTTTTTCATTGCGAAATACATTTCCACTGATTTACATGTCCTGATAAATCCTAAAAAATTGCCAGTGTCACTCAATGAAAAGGCTGAAAAAAGGTTGGCAATCTATAACTAAATCTTTTTTTTCACCCCAGGAGATGAGTTATATCCAGAAGATCCAGATTATACAGGAGAAAAGAAAATTACTATGTCAACAGATAAGAAGGTTGAAGATCTCATGAAGGAGGGTGGTATATTTCACAGGATAGTAATAAAAAACGTCAACAATCTTGCTGTCTATGTTAATACTCAAGCAAAATATAAGCATATAAATCCACTGATGATGAAGTGTGATAATTCAGATTACAATAGCAGATTATAATATGTCTTTGTTTTAAATCTAGAATAATTTTAATTACATTTATGCTCACTGTGGTTTTGGTGCTTTCTAACTGTTGCCAAATAGTCATTAAAATATTCCTCTGTCCTGCCAAAGCATTATGTCTGTGTGGGTGTGTGATGTCACATCTATGTGCATCTAATTCTTTGAGTCTTTAAAAACAGAACAGTTGTGCCACTGTTGGGTCACAGTTGTCCTCTTCTCACTGAAAATTTAAATATATATTATGTTCAGAACAAGTATGTTTTGAGTTGAAGAATTCTTTCACTATGCTTCCCAAAGTTACCCATTAGATAACTGCAGTGTGTGTCTAGAAATGAATGAAATCTCCCATTCTGTACTTGTTGACATCTCCCAGTCTACTCTCCCTTTCAGTTTGGGGAAAAGCAATGTATGTATAAAGATACAGATATATATATAAAAATTAACTATAATGCAATTTTTAAAAGAATATTATAAAATTAATTTTTATATTTGATATACTTAAATTCTTTCTACTAATAGTAATCATTCAAAACTACAATTTTCAAAGGTAGACAATTTAAACAAAGTCATCTATGGAATTGAGTGCATTGTTTTTATCATTATATTTTTTTATCTTCAAGTTGTAAGCAATTTAAAAAATAAAAAAGTATAACTTTTTAGCTCCAAAAAGATATCAACAACTTAAGGGAATAATATTCCTCCTTGAAACACCCACTTCCATTCTAACATCCCACTTTTTGCTTCTTAACTACTAATACATCTGAGATTTAAGAACTTCAGAGGAAAGACTGCTGCTTAATTTTTGGTCTGGATTTTTGTTTGCTTGGATTTGTCTTTTCTTTTGTGCAATAAATGGGGTCAGTGGAGCAGTTTGTAAATTCTTTATCTGGAAGGAGAATGAATGATGACTTGAGATTAGTCAGTGAAGTTGTGCAGAAAGCTTTGTTCCAGCTTTTGTTCTGTGTTTCAGTTAAAACCTTCTGCAACAATTCCATTCAATTGGTTTGTAGCATTCATTTGAATTAAAAAAAAAAAATTAAAAAAAAAAAGGTGTGTCTTTCTCTTCTCTCTCAGAACATGCCCAGACTGTTGCTGGTTTTGCAGACCTTATTGAGGTTTGTAAACCTGTGCTGAACACGGACCACGTGAAGCAGAACACTGTATATTGTGCAGTAGAACACCTCCTTCTGAATGTTCTGGCTGGGTGTGACATTTCCTTTTCTCCAGTCATTGGAGACTTTGCCTGCCTGCCAGGACTTTTCAAATGCAATGGAGAGTGGCTTAGGACCCATGCTTGCCAGTTCCCTCAGACCCCTGGGATGCATCTCATCACGTCCCAAGGACTTGTCTATGTTGGGGTTTCTCAGATGGTTTTGAACTTGGTTTTCTCCTACAAGGGAAGGTATTTTATTTCCCCACCTTGAAGTTCAGGGACTTGAGAGTTGTTGGAAGCATGACTGCCAGCAAAAACTGAGGCAAAAAAAAAGTCAAATGTCAAAGAAACCCAGTCACCCCTGTCTATGTGGATTTTCACTGATGTATTGGGGGGGTGGGGTATCCATTTGCCCTCCTTTTCCAATCAACATATGTCTAGGAGCCCTTATTTTTTTTTCGGATCCCTTGCCACATTCAGCTCCAACTGCACCTTAGCTCTCCTGATCCCATTCCTATACCCCAAAGTGCCATCCCTATATTCTCCCCTATGGATACATATTCCTGCTTCTAGTGGCCATGCATTTCTTTCTTGCACTTCGGTCAGACCAGAAGGGCCTCACTCAGCTTCCCTGGTCTCCTGCCCTTCTTGCCTGATTTCTTACACATGGAGAAGTACAGAGAAGAAGTACAAAGAGCTTTTGTACTTCAAGGAAAAAGATGCTTAAAGAGCTGACAGCTCTCTTCTCTCCTGCTCCTTTATCCCTGAGGGCAGTTTCCAAGGGTTCCCAACGAGTGACAGTGTGCTCTCCTAGAACCTTCACTTTTATTTGTCTGGACCATATCCCTCGACATCATGAATTCATATACACAAAAGATTTTTTTTTATTGTTCTGTCCCTCATGATTATTCTACCAGTTTACTTTTGTGGTAGAAAGTGGGTATTATGAGGAAATATTTTTGATAAAGAAATTATTTAGCTCACTCCCGGGGCACAGCAGGGATATGGGAATGTGGGCAGGGGAGGAGCGCAGGGGTGATGCCAAGTGTGGGGGAAAATGCAGAGTTCTGGCACTCGTGTTAGGTGATGGTTCTCCCTCTGTCTAGTTGGGGTTATGTCTTCAAGCAGAGCTAAGAACTACACTAAGTACTTACACTATTTCATCACTTCCACAGGAGCAGATCCCTATGAACTCTTCCCAGTTGTCCATTTACTTCTCGGTGCCACAGCTGTTTTGTTTTTTGTCTTTTTTTTCCTGTGGTTGTTGTCCCTACATTAGTTAAGAACTACCACTATTTCTAAAGAACTATTTCACCATTGCCTCTGCTACAGAGACTTTAAGCCAGAAATAAATTCCAAGCCCCAAACATTTATTGTAATAATTTCCCTTAAGTCCCAGTAGAATTTTCTTGATTGCAAGTTGTTTGCAGTAACAAAGGCTTTTATCTTTTCACACTGAGTTTGGTTTCCAGTTTATACCAACAGCAAGACGATGGACTTCCCTGTGCTTTGTAAGATTTCCTGCAGCGTTTCAGGTGTTTTTTACGCCTGGGAATAGCTGGCTGTGTAATTGGCCACAACACGCCCCTGAGGCGCCGGGAATGGGGCATTTTGGGCTCTCAGCCCGCCCCGGGGGTGGTGTCGGAGGCGGGAGCGCTGGCGATTTCTGGAAGGAGCCGCGGGTAAGCGGTTTCTGGAAGCTTCCGTGGGGAGCCGCCGGGAGTGCGGGCAGGGCGGCGTGTGGAGCCTGGGAGCGCCGAGCACCGAGGTCTAGTGGGCTTCTTCCTGCGGGGAACTGTGGAAGAATAGGGGGAAATGGGGATTGGGCCGGGGGAAGAGGGAATAAAGCGAAAAAAGTGTTTTTTTTAAAGTCCCTGTTGCCGCGGTGCGGTGCCCTCGCTCTGCGCCTCCTGTGTGAGCAGGGTTTGGATGGAGCACGGCTGGGCAGAGGGAGAGCGGGCAGTGTTTTCTAGGAGTGTTTGCACACACCGGGGTGGCTGCAGAGACTCGTTCTACCTCTTTTAGGTTTGTGTCAAGGCAGCGGGCTGGGGCAAGGGTTTTAGTGGCTTACAGCATTTTTACAGGTTAAATACTACTTAGTGGTACGTGTGGGATATGAGCAAGCATCTGTTTTCCTACTCAGTTCTTACCAAAGCGGGAATGTTACTTGGAACGCGTTGGGAGAGCTGGCCTTTGCTGTGGGCGGGCTTCATCCATGCCACGTTGATGGGCCACTTTGTGGGTTTGCACTAATTAACCTGACACGTTAGCTGAAGTTATTTATGCCCCTCACGTGTTATTTCTGAAAGAGAAGTCTACTTTAAGTGTCTAAGGCAGCACTGTTGCCTCTTGCTGGAGTATATTACCGCGCAGTGTTAGAAACGAGTGTGTAACTCAGGTTCTTTGCTTGTGTTAAATGATCTTGGGTGAAGCTTCTGCAGTCGTTTCAGCTGTTCTATTGTCATGTTAAACTGGGAATGATCAGTACTGTCCCTTAGAGCTTGTCGCTCTGTCACCACAGTGTAGCTGTGTTGCTGCTTAGTGTTGACTTGTTTAGCAATAGCTTTGGAAGTGGGAGGACAATGTCTCGATTTTCCCTTTCTGAAACGTTTCACTAGGCACCTACTTTCAGTGTTAATTCTTTTAAGTTGCAAGGTAGACACTGCGATGATGATCCTACGATGTGCTGATTTGTGCCAAAACGAAATGCAAATTGCTTGCTGGAAGTTTCATTATTCTGTTGTAACTCCTAGGTCTGGTATGTGCCATTGCAGACAGATGTAGTGTGAAATACTTGTAAAAAATCTGTGACGTTAAAATTGTTCGCTAAATTTGGGATTCCTTTTCTGTATTAGGCTGTGGGTTTTGTTTTTTTTTTTAAGATGTAAATATTCTGTGGTGTATCTATCCCTTTGGTGATGTAGGTAGGCTGTAGCAGCCTTTGCAATCAGCCTATTTCTGCTGGCCTCTGAACGGAGAAGATGCGGCATGGATGGCAAATCCTAATTAGGCTTTAACATAGTGCCTCATTAAGAAAGCTGGTTTGAACCCTTTGAAACGTGTAAATCAGTTGTTTAGACTAGTATTCCTGACATGAGTAGTAAAAATCTATAGGCTTACTTCGGATGTATGTTCTTCAAATAGCCTTCAAAGAAAAGGTGAAGTTAAAAATGGTTCATTAAACGTTTATTGTTCTTTTACAGTAGCGATAAGGGAGACAGAGGAGATAAACATGGAAGTCGTGGTATTAAAGGTACGCTGCTGGCTTTTTTAAATCTACAGGATTGATGTTTATTTCTATGTGACTTTCTGCACATCAGATTTACAAAAAAGATGATGGCTGTGTATTTCCGTTCACCAGCACTTCTTCTCACTTGTGGAGTCATATATGGCTTATGTATATTTTGTAATTTGTTTTAGGTTTTATTTTCTCGTTTTTGTTGTAAACTCAGTGAGTAGGTGTGTGAGTTAACGCAGGCAGCCAGAACAACTGTGAAACCACGGCTGAAATGTAGGGAGTAAATTTACTTAGTTGGCCTGGCTAAGTGGAGGATACTGGGGCACACCTGAGTGGACACCAGCAGGCTCAGCCCATCCCAGTGGGATTTGTCAAGAATCCCGTGAGCTCTCCTGTGCTTTTTGTGATCTCTGAGCTTTGATCTTTCTCCCAACGGGGAGCTCAGCATGTCCATGAGAGTGCCTCCAAGTGTCTCCGAACACTTATGTTACCTCTACATAGAAATTCTGCTTCTCACAATAGAAGATAAACAGCAGTAGGCAGAATACATGGGGTTTCCACACTCTGGTATTCTCCAGGCCTTGGCATTTCCACCTGCAAGGTCACTTGAGCTAATGTACCATCATCCCCAACATTTTTGCACTTCTAACCCCTTCGTCCCAGCAGCAGGTATGCAGCTGAAATCTAAAATGGAGAATGTGCAACACAGACTTAAATAGTGTGTACTATAGCACTAGATTATACTGAGTTTCACAGGAGATTGTGGAAAATGCAAAATGCAGCCTGGACAACTGACTGAGGTATGGGGTATTCCCTCCTATATGATGTCATGCTGAGCAGTGAAAGCTGCAGGTGTGTCTGTGGTCATCAGATTTGCCTTCCAAGTCAGCACTGTGCGTGGTGAAGCTGTGTTCCTGGAAATGGCTGAGCAGTTGGCTGCCAGTAACAGTGAATACACTCCTTATGTTGCTCTGCTTTCACGTGCGGCTCTTGCTTTGCCTAGTCAGCTGTTTTAATATCAGCCTGTGAGTTTCCTCACTTTCCTCCTGATTGTCTGGTCCTCCTGCTGCAGGGACGTGAGTGAGGGAGCAGCTGTGGGGGGTTTAGTTGCCTACTGGGGTTAAGCCACAACAGCTGGAGACCCGGATCAGCTGGAACGCTGGAATGTGACAGTTTACAAAGGTTTAGTAGAAAGCTGTCACCCTGTTCTAAAGAAACTGGCTGTCATGCAGATACTCTGAGCACAAAGAAAAGCCCCTTGGTGAGGTTTATCATGTTTTTAGGTTTTTATATGTACTTCTGAGGACTTCACATGGAAGTAAAAAGCTTTGTCTTTGCACTTTGCCCACTGTTTAGTTTGGCCAACTTTTTATAGAATGCTGGTCCCTTGTAGACTCCACATGGTGTTTGTTGCAGTGCTAAAGAAACTTGGAACCTGAGAAGCCATTTCACAAGCTAATACTGTGAAGGTGAAAGATGTTTCACTTGTGAACATTCTGTATCTCAGTATCAGTTACTATAATTTTGAAGGTGCCCCATAAAAACGAAGTTTTATTTTTACATCTGCTGCTCAGATACTCTGAAAAGTCAGTAGTATTTGTTCTCTACTCCTTGCCCCAGGTTGAAGATCCAAGTTGCTTTTGGCTTGCTGCGAAAGAATGCGTGCCAGGCGTAGTCAGTGAAATAGTATATGAAAACCTGAATGCTGAAATGAAACAATTCTATAACAATTATAAAGATGCAGGTGAAATAAAACGAGAGGAGATAGAAAAAGGCCAGGTAAGATTATTGCTCTACATAGAAATAATCTATTCTTTGCATTGGTTTAGGGGTGGAGTATCAAATACGTGTTTTGTTTGGGTTTTTTTTAATTTCTACACAGAAAAATAGTTACTAGTGGCTCTATGTGTTGTGTTTTCTCATCTGTAAGCCTCCTAACTGTGTAAGCTGCGAGGCTTGCATTTTGCAAAGGCAATGGAAGGCTGTGTAATAAATACTCTGTCCTTGCCTCTGAAAAACCCTTGAGTGTACTTGGGGCCATTTGAAAGAATCTGCTGTGTTGTTCTTTGCTTCTCCCTCAGGTTTATGTGGTTTTCAGTGAGGAACTCCAGTGCTGGTGTAGGGCACTTGTCGAGTCAGTCCGGCACCAGGCAGATGGTTGCCAGTTTGGATGTTTTCTTGTGGATTATGCCAAATACTGTTCTGTTGCATCAGAGAAGTATGTGTTAAGAGTTTTTTTCACTGTTATGTATTCGGTGATAGATACAGATGCTGTTAATATTTATTTAGTCAATGCTTTGGTTTAATTGAGGTGTAGATTGTGTCCACAAGAAGCTGCTAACTGGATGATACATTTGAAAGAGCCTAAGTGCAAACCAGTCCTTATTTTGCGATACTTTAAAGATGCTTTCCATTTTAGGTTTTGCTTTTAAAAGATTTGGAATAGAAATAATGTCAGTTTTTTGTGATTGAGTTATGTGTTTGCTAGTTAAAACTTATTTTTATATTATTTTCTTCCTTAATAAATTGCTGTATACTAAAAAATCTTAAAATTATGGCCAGTGATGGTCAGGCACAAAAACCATCTATAGAAGCAGGGTTTCACTTGCTGCAACAGCTTTTGAGGTCTAAACACAAATATGTGGGGGTTTTCCCACTTCCATTGACCAGCGTGTTTACTAAGAGCTGATAGTTCATCTTGTCATGGTTCCAAAAAAGGCGAGTGTTCACAGGTTCTGAGTTTTTGATAAAATCAGTATAAAACCTTCTGGTTCTAAAACCTTGAAAAAATATGTTTTATGTTCTGGAGCAATCTAGTCCAGCTCTTAAAGTGTGTTTCTCTATTAAAAAATGCAACTTAGAGTGCAAGAAACTTCACCAAATGGAATTTTGTGGAATACTACCAAAACCAAACTTACTTTAACATATTTTAAAATATTTTAAAATAATGTTTTAAAGTTGCTTTGTTGGAAAACAACTTGACAATGGGTTAAACATCATGAAGATATTTAGAAGATAAATATCAAGAAGACTTGAAACTTCAGTGGCAAAGGATCAGAAGGATTCCAAGTAAATAGGATGTGTGTTCATATCTAAAGCAGTTCTGTTCTCCAGCTGGTCCTGATGTCACCTCTCTTAGACAGTGGCTCCAGGGTAGGAGCTAGTGGGATCCAAACTCCTGGAAGAACTGCCTTGTTGAGTTCACAGTAACAGGAGGTGGTTTGTGAGACCAGTGACTTCTGGAGAAGAAATTCTGCCCTGTAAAATGAGGTGATTCCCATTTTGTTTTTTCAGCATTCGAGTTTTAGCGGGACCGTTTGCCAAGATCCCATACAGAGCAAAGAAGTGTCGCCTGTACTGCACAAAGCCCCTGACACTGCATATTGACTACTGTGAAGACACTGCCAAAATAGGGTAAGAAGAGTTTAATAAATGTATTCTCTTGATACATTTCTAAAGTGTGAGGGTTTAGTGCACATTTTTTTAGAAGGGATTATATTTCAGGAAGAAACCTGCAGTATTATCATGGTAAACTCAGAACACAGAACTGTCCCAGCTACTAAGAGGAAAATTAACTCTCTTCTAGCTGAGAGGACAAAGCTCCCTGGGGAAGTGGTGGAGTCACAATCCCTGGAGGGATTTAAAAGACGTGTAGATGTGGCACTAAAGGACATAGTTTAGTGGTGGCCTTGGTAGTGCTGAGTCAGGGGTTGGTCTCAATGATCTTGGGGTTTTTTCCAACCTAGGTGATTCTATGATTTCTTCATATTTTTTGTTGGATACAAGCCATGATACCTTGATATAACAGTATCTTTTAATTTTGATCATGATGTTGGTGAGCTGAAACAATAGTACCAAGACTGAAGTAATGTGCTAAGTAGTCAGATTCTGCTGATTTGTCTAGTTTTCTTGCACTTTGTAAGAATTCGCATGATTTAGAGCTTTGTACTTGTATAGAACCTTTTTTTTTAATTACCATTTTCGTGCATGATGATGTGGGAAAACTGGTTGCGTTTATTTTCCTAGACCAGCCAAAAGATGGGATACTGCTGCTATCCAGCATTTTCGAAAACTTCTCGAAGGTAAATAGCTCTTCTACTTTTGGGGAAAACCAGGTATTGGAGAAATGTAGTACTTGTGTACAAGTTTATTAGACTTGTTTATATTTATGAATGCTGTTTGTTAAAAACAAAGAGAAAGGAGCTGCTTAGTATGGAGTGACTTAGGCACAAATATTTGTGGAGCCGCCTTTTGAGTACTCTGGGCTTCCATGCTGCATGTATTTTGGTAGTTAACTAGATTGTGTCTGGCTTTCAAGCAGGCTAACTGAGGGAGCATTCATGTCATGTTTGTTTTGAACATTGGAACCTTTCTGTGTGTTTAACACTAGTCTCTGAGTCAGCATCACAGCTGTCCTCCATTAGCATGTGCAGAGGTGCTTCAGGATTTGGGAACGGCCTTTTATTGGCTGTGCTTGCCCGAATGAAAAGTGTAACCAAGCTGTACAGATGTGCAAATACAACTTCTCTCAAGAAGAGTAAATGTCACACTTGGAAAGCACACACTGGTGTTCCAGACTGTCAGAGTCTAAGAGATAAACCAAGACTTCTAGTACAGAAGTAAGAGTGATTTGTCTTGAGAGGTCATTAACCTGTCTCAACTCAGTCCTTCTTCAAAGACTAAGGACAAGTTCCTTTTAGGAGCTTTTAAGTTTTTATTGTTACTTCCTGGTTTCACTTAGGTAAAATAACAAGCATTACACATTTTTAATTGTTATTTCTGGTTTTGTCTGTCTCAGAAAGTACAAATGAAGAGTACTGATAGTGTGATAAGGATTTAATCTTTTTTCTTGTTTATATTACTACATTTAGAGGCTACTGAGGTTAAAGCCACAATACAGGCAGTAGAAGATAAAGTGTTAGATGTGTTTCTTTTTGTGACTGTAAGAGATGAAAAGGTAAGATACTTTTATATTTTCAACTCTACTGATGCACTTTGCTATTAGTTTAAGACTGGAAAGCATGACTTGTGAGATTTGTAATTTCAATCAGATACAGTAGAAGCTAAACCATTAACTTATTAGAGGTTTTTTATTACAGTTTGATTCTTTGTAAACCTCTGGAAAAATTCCAGTAGGCAGAACTTGTATTTTTCTCTACGTGAACCTTTTTTTTTGAAATTACTGACAAGCAGGTGAAGTCCAGCCAGTACTTAAGTGGACAGCTGTATGAATTATTTGGTGTACTTCTTGTGGTATCATACTTGAAGATGTTTCAGTAAGGCAGCTGCATAATACTGTAAAAATAACTAAGTTTGCACTCTAGCATACAGCTGAGTCCTCAAGGAGCTGGAAAAAAACATCCAGTCTAGTTCCACTTGCCAAAATGTGTAATTTGTGTCAAATCTCTGCTGTAGCTACTGCCAGACTTAAGCAGCTGTATGGTAGATACAAGAAGTTTTAGGCCTAATACTACTTTTTTTTCCTGTGAGATTTTGGTGCATGCTGAATCCAAAAGAAATAAATAGGCTTGATAGAATTAGAGGGTTCTTTTAGATATGTAGGGCTCATAGAAACGATTAATTCAGTACAGAATTTTGGCCAGAAACATAAAACTCACTGATGAACACCTGTTGAAAGAACATACAGGAAGATAGGGCTTTCCTTGCTTTAGAATTAATATTCGACAGAAAGCATTCACTGGTACTTCTTACGTGTGGGGTTTTGTTTGGTTGGGTTTTGTTTGGGATTTTTTTATCATTGGTAAAAGCACTGCTTTTGTTAAAAGCTCCACATAAGCTCTGTAAACAAGTATGTGCTGGTGTAGCTTATTGCTTGTTGGCACTGATCAGTGAAGAGCTTCTTTGGCTTTTTTTATAGATCTGTGTTAACGATGATCTGGTTGCAAAGCACTTTGCTTATTATAAGGAAGCTGAAGGGACTGCAGGGAGTTCTCCAGATGATTCTGACAATGAAGTGTCATTAACTGCTGAGTGTGTTCCAGTGGAGTTCGTTGGTCCTACATTTGTTGCCAGGCCAAAACTGCCCTTTGGGGAGCCGTCACCACATGTTGAGCCAGGTGGGACCCGCGTGCATGGGAGACAATCCTACATGCAGCACTTTGTGTGTTTAGTTGGATGTGTGGAATGTGAGCATCCTGTCTTGGTTTGGATCCCAGCGCTTGGGACACGTGGTGTCCATCTGTGGCTTTTTATGTGTTCAGGTAATCAGAAATGGGTATCTCCATCTTGTTTACCTTTTTAGGTCTTGCTGATTGTAATTCTGCTCTTGAAAAGACATGCCAAAGGTCAAGCACAGTTCTGAATGACAAGACTGTGCCTGTAAGTATTATATTTTGTATTAAATTGTGAAATACAAACTAAAGTAAACATATGTAGGCCAGATTAGGAATGCTTTAGCCATCCAGCTTGTTATTATTAGACAGTCTTCTGAAGTTTGTTTCATCAAAATTGTTGCCTTAGTCAAAAAAAACTTCAAATTTGTGAAAGAATGCTCTAAAATACTTGGAGAATCACACGGTTGGTTGAGAAAACCACTTTCAACTTTGTATTTTAAATACTGGGTTTGAACAGTATTTTAGTGCTTAAAATGTGTTTTCTTTCTAGATGGTCAATGTGGTGCCAGGTTTGCCTTCCAAGGAAGATAAAGCAGTTCAAACAGAGAGGTATCGTTCAGCATGTTAAATATTTGGAATGATTCAGTAATCAGATAATTGGGAGCTGTAGTATGTTTCAAATTACTATTCTTAGGCCTCTAAAGGCATGCATACACATGCTTTTGGGGAAGGAGGGACTTCGAAGCTGCTGATAGTTACCTAGACCAGAAAAATACCAATTTTTTCTAAACAGTAGCTTGACAACAGGAGTGTGGTGGGGGAGGTATTTTTCTGCTTGCTTTATTTTATTCTTAGTGTGATTTATAAACTTTTCAGACTTAATGGAATATGCCTGGGTCAGTTTGTGCAATGCTTTCACTGTGCTGCAGGTCAGTTGATGCATATGTAATAAACCCCAGGAGTATTTCTTATTTCAGTTTCTAACTGATGCAAAGACGAGTTGTTTTATGTTTTGAAACTTTAAGAAACATTTTTTTTTTTCTACAGTCCAGTCTATTTTGCTTCCAATGTCAGGGAACTTAACAATTATCTTTTTCAAAGATTCTGAAGGATTGTTTTCACTAAATTTTGCTTTCCAAGTGGTGATTTTTGATTTCTCCTTTTGTATTGAGGGTTTTTCTCATTGAAATAGATATGTCAGAAATACTTTGAGTGAATTGCTTCATGACATTTGGAAAATACTGGTGGTATTTATAAATGATGTTTTTCTTCTGCATTTACGTTGGATTTAATATCTCCGTTTCTCAGGCTTCCACAGTTCTTAAATTCCAACTCCCTCCAGACACACACGGTTGGAGATGACCAACAGGTATGTCAAACATTAACTTTCATTTAATTTCTCTTGTGCAAATACTCTGGCTTTGGTAGCATTGAGTCTTTGTGGAAGGAGGTCAGGGGCTGACTGCACCTACGTTGGCTAAAGCTGCGCCAGCCAGCCACATTGGGGATGTCTCTCTGAATTTAAGGAAAGGCAAAAACACAGGGAAGGGAACAAAAAAGGAAGTGAGAATCAGGCAATACCAAGGTCAGAGGAGTAGGAGGAGCTCTGTACAGGTGTTCCTGAAGGGGCTGCAGTCTGTAGAGGGCCTGCACTGGAGCAGAGAAAAGGAGGGAGAGAAGGAGCGATGGAGAGAAACTGCCATCTGTGGTGTGACTGAAGTCCCTGTCTCATGCTGCTCGTGGTGGGACTGAGTGCCAGCTGTACACAGAGCATCCAGGGCGTCTCTTGAGGGTTTAAGACAGTTGTGTTAGAACCATCTTTGAAAATCTTTCTTTAAGAAATAGTAATAATGAGTTTTTGTTGTGCCATTGGTCTGTGTAACCTGTGAGTATGTACGAATCATATTTAAAGTGAATTTAGAATTTGTTTCATTTACATCAAAATGCCATTTTTTAAATACAGTGAGTGCTTCTGAGTTGTGTAAGCTAAACCGCTTTTGTTAAGTATAGCCTTTGTCATCTATTTGTCTCATGGTTTTAGAGTTTTCAAAATGTTGGGGAAGAAAAAAACTTCGTGTTCCTGAGCAAGAAAATTGAGCCATCATCAGTTTTGGAAACAGCACCACTTTCTGATGGTCTGAAAAAGGTAAAGCTGATGTCGTGATACTACATTGATTATCTTTCTAAGACAAGTTTAATAACCTCAAATTTACGTACTAAATATTACAGTAATACCTCAGTTTGGTTGAGCAATGTGTACGAGGTTGTTCATGTGGTTGAATAAATGAAGCTTTGGAGGAATGCTGTAAGAATTTAACACATTTTTTTTCTGGTATATTAACCACTGCTACAAGTGGATTTGAATTCTAATACAGTAATTTAACAACTCAGCCCAGAAGATGATTTTTTCGTAATACCTGTTAAGGACATGTATTATGTAGTGGGTCAAAAGCTTTTAAATCACTCATTATGTTTTGTCTTGCTTTGTTGGTGTTTAAGTACAGAGATTTCGTGGGAAACTCTTAATTTCTCTTTCTGTAGGAACTTGCTTGGAACAAGTTTTCAGGCCCTACCTTCACAGAGTCCTACTGTTGGCCACCAGTAGCTCAGGGATGTGATGTCGTTGTCATCTCCCATCAGGGAAAGGATCCCTTATTATATATTCCACCAGTTCTCACACTTTTGCAGTTGGAAAGTGACTACCAAGCCTTGCCAAACATGGTTGGAGTATGTATATATTAGACCAGAAAACCTATTACTACTCTGGATGTTTGGAATGTATGCATTCATGTCATCTCAGTATATCTTCATGATGCCTACCAGTTTCTGTAAGGCCTCTTCTTAGAGCAATTGGATCACCTGTGTGAGTGGGGGGGTCCCAACTTAATTTTAAAGCCATCCCTAACAAGTGGTTCGTGCCCTGGCACTTAGATATACGGTGGAGCTTTATTTCTGCATCAGTAGTATGTACTCATTAAACTAAAATGGGTATTAGTGGTTTTAAATACTATAATGCATTTTCTAGCTTGTATTAGATCACAGAATTATTGAGGTTGTAAGGGACCTCTGAAAATGGCCCAGTACAACCCCAAGTAAGACAAAAGTAAAGAACCTTAAGAATCTTGTCTAATATTGTGGTGTCAATTTTTGTACCTGTGTATGTAGACACTAGCAGTCATTTTATGTCCTGGATGGAAGAAGGCACAACTTGTTTTTGACCTGCTGAAAACCTACAGGGAAGGCTGCAGAGGCCTTCATCCAATGTTGATAATCCTTGGGCAGAACAAGGAAGCAGCCAGCCAAGTGGAAATCCGAGGCTGTAAGAATGCTTTCTGTCATCTTAGTTATGCTTGAAGGCAGTGTGAGCTGCCTTAATTGCAGGAGCATGTGGAAGAACAATTTCTGCTTCTTAAGTTTTTGGTTTATAAAGTGAAGTTGGGGGTTTTGTGTGTTTAAATGGTGGTTTACAATTTGCTGTTGCAATAAATGCTCAGTACTTTGTGCATTTGACTCAGTAGTATGCAGAGGGTGCTCCACAGAGAAACAGCATAGAAGTAATAAAAAAGCTGTTGGGGGTCTTGCCCTGCCTAGATATATGTACTTTAAATATTTAGGTGTATTCTGTTTTGATTCCTTTGTTGAGCTGTGGTTGATACCTGCATTTTCAGAAGTGGCTCTTGTGCCAAGGGAATAAGAACTATGGATGAAATTAGGAAGGATTGTGTAAAACTGGATTTCAGCAGTTGATATTCTTCCATCCATCCATCATTCAAGTTTGAGCCTGGTGGATGAATTCAGACCTTTTAGTAGCAGAACTGTTGGTGTGTTTGCACCACTGAAGATTGGTGTGGTTTTACTTACATGTGCAGATGGATACACATGCACACACATGTATGTAAACTCCTAAGCTACAATGTGTGCTTTATTTTGCTCTTGAAACTGGACTCTCCTAAAGTTGCTCTTCCATATGTTTCTAAATACTTCTCTTCTGGCTGTTTGATTCTGAAGTTCTTACCTCTACTTCCAGGACCTTACTGGAAAATGAAATGACATCCTGCTTTGTAAACTTGTTAACCTTGAGACATTTCACTGGGTTTGAGACTATCAGAGCCTCACCCCCTCATGTCTTGAAAAAACATGCAGTAGAAAAATACAAACAAACTCCCCAGCTTTAAGATGGTGCATCTGAAATACAAGTGTGGCCCTTTTCATTAAAGCTACCCTGACCTTTGGTGCCATATTAATAGTCTTTCAAGTTGTAAATTAACGGTAACAGTCTTTTCTTCCATCTTGCAGGTAAAGTAGTAGTGACTACACCGTACAACCTCCTGAGACTGCTGGAACATAACACTTGGTTATTGTGTCGGCTTTGCCATCTTGTTCTTGATGAGATCGAGGTGCTGTTCTCTGACACTGCTGACAAGGTGAATGGCAAAATGCTGTTCCAGTTGTGCATGTGTCTGGAGCAGTGGCACACACTAAGGAAAAAAACACTGGAAATGGGTTTATGTGAACGCCCTCTTTATTTCTTTTTATTTTTGTATTTGCAAATTACTGTGTTGGCAGGTTGGGCTTGTCTTCTAGTTACCAACTAGTTTTTGCTGAATGCCTCTGCGCTTTCAGATTTGCTTTGTCCAGGCTTACTATATTGCAGATTTGAACACATCCTTTTCCTGAGATTTCCATCTTCTCTGGACAGAATCCTGTGCTACATTTATGTGCACATGCTGTCACTGCATGCTGTCCTGTTGCTTTCTCTTGCTTCAGAAGTCATTCAAAGAATGGGATAAAAGTGTACATACCAAACTCTTCCTTTTGGGTTGTGAAACTTGCAGTTTGCTGTGCCTAGTGGCTTTGTGACAGGAAAAACCAGTGTGCTCAAACAGTGTGTTTTTTTTGGCCTGTCATGAGCTCACTGGAATATGATGAGAGGAAGAAACCTCTTTTCTTCCTAGGTGTTTACTATACTGGACTGTTACAAGAAAGCCACTGCTGAGGCACCAGGGAATCCACCACGTCAGATCATTGCTGTGGGAACTCAGTGGAATAAACACATCACACCCTTGATAAAGGAGTTCATGAATGATCCTTACGTTGTGATAACAGTTACTGAAGAGGCTGCCATCTTCGGAAATGTGCAACAGGTAAAACTTTGGGAATGAGGTCACTGCTTGGATATGTGGCTGCTGAAGGTTTATTGGAAGCAGGTGGTGCCTGCAGTGCTGCCTCCCATTGTGAGCTGTAGTGGCTGTTAGAAATCATGTGCAAGTGAGCCACTGAACGAGCTGGAGGTCTCTTACCTTCCTTTATAGGAGTGAGAGGAAGGTAGTCTCTTGAATATTTCACGGTTAGTGCAAATGAGTCTAAATTTGATGAGATGTATTTGCAAACAGTACAGTTTTTGACCAGAATGTTACCAGAATGTTTTTGCAGTTGTTAACTGTGACTGGCAGAACTCCAAGGTAAGCAGTCCCAAGGCCGATTTAGTAAAGCATTTGATTTGCTACTGTGTCACACAATACCAAAGTTTGGACCTCAGATTTCCACAAGGCCTATTACTACATGTTCTTAGGTATCTTCTCACTTAGTTTCCAGTCAGTGTGGTGTAGCCCTTAAGAATAATATGAAATGGTTTAAGTGTGATTTGAGTTACTCTGTGTCTCAAAATGAAACAGTTTGTGGATTTTAAATGTTGGGAAGTCTCCTAAAGTAGACGCTCTGAGCCTGTCAGGAAACTGAAAACCCACTTTTGTGAGAAGTCTTAATGATTGAGCAGAACTGAAAATGCCAGTGAGTGGATGCATTAGGGTTAGGATTAGGAATAATTATATAGTAAAATATGTCTGGGTTGCATGAATTACCAGCCCTCTGTTTTGTGTTTGCTTTTAGGTGGTGCAGCCTTGCATGAATAGCAGCAGAACTGCTGAGTTACTCAAAATACTGGATTTTACCGAGAGGAATCTTCAGAAGGTGCTGGTGTGCACTGACTCAGTAACTGAAGTAGAGATGATTCATAAGGTGAGGAAGTATTTAAACTTAGGTAAGTGTTGTTTTTTTTTTTTTTTTATTTTAAAGCCATAACAAACTAAAATACCGTGGCTTCTGAGAATAAAGGAGGGATGTGAATTTGGAAGTTAATTATTCCTGACTGCCAGCGAATAAAGAAGCCTGATCAATTCCCAAATTCTTACCAGCATTCTCTCTGTCAGATTGGAACTTTGAGTTGTATCAAACTGGCTTTTTTTTTTTTCCCAGTGAATGTCCTGTCAGTTTTTCTAATTTTTAGTGTTTTCAGTAGTGGGATAGGGGAGAAAAATTAAGGCACTGTGTTTGGAAGTTCTGTGGTGTTGCTTTGTGCTCTGGAGCAATGGAACTTTCAGACAGCCATTTCCCTGATTAGAAAGATAGGTTTTCTGCCTTCCTGTGAAAGTCTACCAGAACTGAGTTAAGCTTCAAGTCGTCAGGAACGAGGGGAAGAAGGCTCAGTATGCATTTTCTTAGAACTGGCATAAAGGTGCTTCCAAGTTACCTGCAATGGAATGCACCCCAGTTTCACACCCTTCTCCAGTGATTACGTACTCAGCATTTCAGAGGTGGAGACTAAGAGCTCTCATACAATAGTTATTTCTTCAGATACTACAGTAATGAATATATACAGTGACATAGCAATAGGAACATCTCTTGTAGTGGGGATTATTTGCTAAGGGAGGCAAGCTGTGAGGATGGCACAATTAAAAGCTACAGCATAGGATAGCAAGGGATTTGTGGCTGAATTGTTCCAGTGTCCTAGGAAGAGATATGTAAGTCCTGAAACACGGAAGTGGATTCCCTTGCAGAAGCTGGCATAGATCCTGTGATATACTTAAAGGTTTGTTTCCCGATGAAGATATTAGTGTAATGCATATTCTTTGATGACTGTTGATGGAAGCAAATCTGGTTTGGGATTGTGACTTTCTAGTACGTTTTCCTTGAATATTTGAGGGTTCAAGCATATCAAAACCAACCCTGCCACCACTTAAAAAAGTGCTTGTTGATGTTAAAGTAGGATTGAATCTGTTCATAGTAATCCTTGTGTACACCATGTTCACATATCTTACCCGGCCTATGAAAATATTTCAACGGTTGACTTAATGAAGAGTGCTTGTTCTGAGAGACTGGAACATGAATCTGCATGTTTTTAGATCATGGAATCTACTCAGGACATGTTAATGGGGGGAAAAGCTTGAAATGAAATTTTTACCTTCTTAAATGCCTGTCTAATGTATTAATCCATGGGGACTTGAGGTTTTAATTTTCTTTTTATACAGGAAATTGATGAACCTTATCTCCATTAATACAATTTTTTTTTTTCATATAAGTAACGTAAATTTAATTAACTCTTTTTCTTGCATCTCTTTACGGTAACGTGTGCTAAATTCTAATAAGAGATGCTGCTTATTAGAGTCGATTAGAGCAAGTACTGCAGCATTGCAGGAATGTATAACTTCTCACTGTCGTGCAGGCACTGAAGAGCAACTCAATAGTTTCCTTGAAAAAACATAAGGAGAGCAAGTGTAATGCCAAGTGTGTCTTGGAGAGGTGGAGAAAAATGCAGAGTTCTGGCACTCCTGCTGTGTTAGGTGAGGATTCTCTCTCTGGTTGGGATTGTATCTTAATGCAGAGCTAAGATGTACACCAACCACTTACAGTGGGTTGTCTCACCTCTTCCACAGGGGCAGATCCCTATGAACTCTTTCAGTTCTCCGTTTACTTCTTCATGCTACAGCTGGGTTTTTTCGTTTTTTTTTCTTTTGCTGTTGTTTTCCCTGCTCAGTTAAAAGATCTACCAATATTTTCAGAGATTTGCCATTATTTAAGAATTGTCTGTTCTACAGAGGAGCTATTAAGTCTGAAATAATTTCCAAACTCCGAAGATGTAGTAATATTTTGTAAGTTCCATTAGATTTTTTTTCAAAGTTTTTTTCAGTAACAAAGGCCTTTATCCATTTTCAAACCAACTTTGTTTTCTGTTTTGTACAAAGCCAAGAAGATTGACTTTCCTCTGCTTTGTGGGTTCATACAGAGCTACGAGGATTCCTGCAGTATTTCAAGTGTCTGCTGTCTTACTCCTGTGAATTACTTGGCTGTGCTCAGTTCTCTGCATTCTGTGGTGCTGACAGGAAATAGAGAACGATGTGAGATTGACATGAAATGCTGTGTCTGCCATATGCTGGTGGGATTTATTTACTGGAGAAATATAAAGCCTTGTAGGAATGTAATGGGGGAAAAAACCTTCATCTTCCAGTCAGTGGGAAATCAGCCATGGTTCATGTGATGTGATATTTTCCATGTTTGAAGTATTACACTTACATGTCTGTATGAAACGTGCTTAGTTTTAGCAGATGACTGCCTGCAGCCTTTGGGAATCACAGATGCAACTTGTGTGATCCATTTCAGTTTCCCATCTCCAGGAGTTTTCAGGCAGCGCCTGCAATGCATGACTGACAACTTCTGCACTGTGATAAAGGTGTGGGTGAGCCTTGACTGGGTAATGCCACAGTGGGTTATCACTGGTGGATACATAAAAGTTTTCCAAAATACTTCTTACTACTTCTAGGATTCTGCTGTAGATCAAGAACATAAAAAGGCCAAGTCAGTCATCCTGCTGACAGAGAACAGTTCCTGTCATGCACCTGGGATTCTCCGCTGTTTAAAGCATGCAGGAGCTGAAATTCCTGAAGAACTTCGTGATTCAACTGCCAGGGTGCTAGAATCTGAGGAAAATGAGAAATTTTCAAGGCCCCTGTGTGCTTCTCTTAAAACATTTGGGATTTGCAGGTAAGGAAGTGTCAGGCTTTTGTGCCCTGAATGATAATTGCTGCTGATGCCTTGTAATTTTCCTGTTGGCTGCTTTTATCTAAACCAGGTTTTGCTCATGATTTTTTCTTTTTTTTTCTGTTACCTATTGTGAATCACATAAAAATAGTTTACAACTGAAAGCAAAGAGCTTTGTTCTAAATATGTTGTGGTTTTTTTTAATGTAGGAACAGAACAGCGTGTCCAGATCGTCATCAAATTAACTTAGCAACAGACATGGCCCAGAATATTGCAGATGAAATGGTAGAAACACCTGACCGTGTGACAGTAAGTTACAGTTTTCTGTGGGCTAGGGTGCCAAGGGGACAGGTCTTAAACAGCTACTTAGCGTGTTACTTCATTTTTAGTATTCCATTAATCCTACTGCAGTATGGATATCATTTGTCGTGGCTATTTGTTATTCTCTAGCTTTTTTCCCCTCTCCCCTGCATAAATTAGTGTGCCAGATTTTCCTTGTGTCTTCAGCTTGAACTGAAACTGTTGTGCAGGTAGTTCTGAGTTTACCTCAGATTTTTTTCTGCTTTGAAGATTCACATTCCATTTCTGTTCTGTTTATTCCTTCCCTATATAATTTGATGCTATATACTAAAATTAACAAAGATGAAAGTTTATGGAAACCTCAGTTACATTTCTTGTAGAGGAAACACAAAGTAATGTTTGGGAGTGAAGAGAAGTTGAAGGATTTTTTCTTAGCTGACATGTTCATGCAAACTTGATGAAAGTTGAGCATTTTGTGGCCTTGAGATTAGAAAATGTATTGTCATTTGTGGTAACCCCAAGAAGTGGGGTACAGCTCCTCTCTTGTAGGTAGAACAGTTATTTCCTACAAAAATGTCAGTGTTTTGGAAGACTCTTGCTGCAGAGTGCTGTTTTAGATGGAATTTTTTTTAATAGTTCCACATTCATGAAACCTTCATGGCTATTGGGTTGACTTAGTTATGGTGGTTCTTCACATCCCAATAAGAGTTTGTCTCCCCAGCTTCCATTGAGGCTTGGGCTTTACCTGAGGTGCACTCAGAACAGCATCTTATGCATTGGTGTGCATAGCTGTGTGTTTGTAGTCCTTCATTTAGGTCATTTTAGTGCAAAAAGAGCAGTCAGTTCTTGTAAAACTCCCTGTAAGGCTGGAGAGTGCTTAGAGTAGAGCTGGAGTGGTGCAGAATGCATGAGTGGTGAGTAGCCTGGCAGATAATGGGCAGAACTCACTGGTGCTCGCTGAGGTGGAACACCACCACCTGACACCCAGCAGTTCTTGCTCCATACATTGCTGTCCACTGCTGACTGAACCATGGGCAGTCGGGATTGAGAATAGTAACAACTCATTGTTTTCTGAAATGTGTGTGTACAGCAACATCTGTCACCTTCTTGGGCTGGAAAGAGGTATGTGATCTGTATATAAAGACTTAAATTTCATTGGTTTAAGAAATCATCCATCCCTCCTTGCTGCTGATGAACTTGATCCTTTCAGATCCTGCCTCTCCTCATTGTACATGCAACAAACTACTTTGGTCGAATAGTCAAGAAACAAAAGGACCAATACACAGTTCTTGCTAAAGAAATGAATGATTATTTCAAGGTACCAGGACATAGGATTTCTGTTAACATCGTGGAGAAGTCAGTGTTCTATGGGTTACGTGAGGGAGCCATTTGCCACAGGTAAAATCTTGTTGGCTTTTTACTTACTTCATGTGCATGTTTTTATACAAAGCTTTTTAAAAATTTGGCTGTTGGGTAAAGAAAAAAGCCCATCCTCAAAAGCAGCAGAAAATCACTGCTATGCCAATAATGCTTATAAAAAGCTCTTGCCTCCTCTTAGTTCCTGAATGGTAAACAGGGTGATTGCCCGCACAGGCACTCAGGTGTATGGAGTGGGCTGTGAAAATACCTGTTTTAAAATGGGAGCGGGTTTAAAAAAAACTCTACACAACTGGTTACATGAATAATAATTCTGTGTTTCTTTTCTACTATATGAAGGGTGCAGGTGGTAGAGACTCCAGCAAAAGATGAAGAAAATGTCTGTGAGGTCACAATTAAATATATAGATGAAGGCAGGACAAGTCAAGTTAATAGTAATCAGCTGCTTCACTTACCTGCAAAATTTCAGAGTCTGCCACCTCAGGCTGTGGAAATTATAGTTTGTAGAGTAAAACCCATAGATAATGAAGTTGAATGGAATCCAAAGGTAATAAGCAGGTTTTGCGTGGTTTTTCCTTTATGCTCTTTACCTTCTCTCTCTGTCATCTTCTACAAGAAAACAGTTACTAAACTTAGGTACCAGACTTCATGGCTTACTAGTATTGACACTAAATATCTGCTCTTGGGCCAGATTCTAAGAAGGTCAGTTCTTTTTTTATTTTCCTGTGAAATAATACAATGAACCTAATGAGATTTTTTTTCTCTGATTTAAATGTCTTTCTTTTATGATAGGTTATCACTGCTGTGGATTCTGGGGGAGGAACAGGGAAAGTGCAGCCTCTGTAAATCAACCTGTGTTTGAGTGATCTTTCATTAAGGAAGCGCTTTCCTTGAAAGCTAATACTATTCTAACATAGAGTTAAGTTAGAGTATTCCACTGGTTTACTCAAAGCTGTATTTATTTGTTGAATACCCTTTTCATTGTTAAACTCAGAAGGTATTGTTGTATTTATTTGTTGAATACCCTTTTCATTGTTAAACTCAGAAGGTATTGTTTCATTTTTAGTTAAAGTGACTGTAAAGCTGCCATACATCTCAAGTGCAGTGACAACTTGTTTTTCCTAGGTGACTGATCACATTAATCGCAAAATTAGAGGAAAAGTTCATCACGCAAAAGTGGTCCATACCTTGGGAAAGACAGTTTGGGTTGACCCAATGGTAGGTGTGGAATGGCAGCACTATGCAGTCTTCATATATCTGGACATGGTCTAAGTTTTCCACGAAGTTAGTAGCAGAAGTGTATTTTGGAGGTACTAGGTTTCAGTAGTTTGTCTTGTGAAATCAGTCCTGCACTTTGTCACATTCCTCTGCAAGAATGAAACTTGGATCCTCCAGGAGGGTTTGCTGATATCCAACAACTCTTGAAGTAGATTTATTTTATGATGTTTATAATTCAAAGTCTGCTGTCTTTTGCAGGTCTTACACTTGTTTGCAGTTGGTTTTAATGTAAATTTTTCTGCAAATTAAAAAGCATTGAAACTTTTCTCCTTCATTTTCTTGATCAAAATAGGAAAAATGGGTGCTCTTGTTCTTGGATTTTTCTTGTTCTACAGTTTCACATCCATTAACATCCAGCAGAATATTTGGTTTTGTGGTGTGAGTCAAGTAAAAATTTGATTGGAAAGAGAAAATTACCTGGAAGTCATTCTTTTCAGTAGCTTCTGTTCCCATGTGGTATATCTCAACCTTTCACCAATTTCTAGGCTTTGGGTTTTTTTATTGTGCCTCCCACCCCCTCAGCAGTTCTCGGGTTGTTTGGGACTTGGCAGTTCTTAACTGCGTGAGGTCTATTTTGGCTGTCACTTACATGATCAGGGCTAGCATTGTTTACTTTTTGCCATCCTGGTTCTGTTAGAGCAAACAGCCAGTTACTTGAGCCATTATCACAATGGAAATAATGGTGATACTTGGAAAACAATTAAATATGGGGAAATTCCTGTGTGAAAATCAGAGAAACTGAACTGCCTACAGGCATAAGTCAGTAGGGCTGTGTTTAAAGTTTGACTTAAAGAGCAGCTTTGAGCTGGAGAGAGATCATTGAAGAGCAGTGCTTTCCCTTTATTTTGTTGTGTAATTCAAGGTCGGGGTTACCAACCTTGCCGTGATGAAGATGTGGATCAACGAGTACAATATTCGGTCTGAGATTTTGTCGACAGGTTTGGGAACTGATAATCCCGAACATGTAGCAGAAATTCAGAAGCTGTGCAGACAGATGCCAGTTTTGGATCGTGCAGAGAACTTGGAGCATTTGTAAGTGTTTGCAGATTTTTTTTTCCCAGCATCTACTTTGCTAGGAGAAAAATTCTATTTAATTTTAACTGAATATAATTAATATTGCTGACAGTGATTTTCATTTAAATACAGAAACAGTTGTGTTTGTAATATGTCTACTTCCCATTAAGTATTCTTTAGCCCCATAACCACAAGGAAAAGGAATTTCTAATGCTAGAAACTATTAAACTAGAATTTTATGCAGATAGGAAAGTTAATAATAAAAATACAGAATCAGAATTCAGATTCTGTAGCAATTTAGAGTGACTGGCCAGTCAACAAGAGAAGAAAGCCTGATCCTCTCTATACTGTATTTATGTCTTAGATTGAGGCTCCTGCATTCCTATCTATAACTAGGTTATATGCCAGAATTTAATCTTAACCAAAGGATTTTACTTTTCCCATATTTGTTCAGATTTGGTGTGAGAAGTTTTTGCTTGGAAGGCTATTTTTCAGGTTTTATCCTCTACAGAGGACTCAGGCTAGGAGGTTTCAGGCACAACCTGTTTGCCTTTATTTCTTTCTCCTGGGAAATGAAGGCTGGGAACCTCTATATCATCACCAAAGCATGTCATGCGAGGGACCAGACAACTTTATCATGGTGCTGTGTGCTGAAATGTGTGTAATGCTACTGCTTGGATCATTTTTTTACAGACTCGCTAAGCCTGAGACTACTGTTGAAAACTTGGGAACTTCAGTACAGGCTTTGTTAGTAAGGTACAAGTTAAAAGAAGGGGGAGGCAAAGTAAGGTGAAGCTGACTATCATTTGTGGGTTTTCTTTTAAAACTGCCTTGTCCTGTGTTTAGAAGCACAAAAGAGGACACAGCTGGTCTAGAGGAGGTGTCCAATCCACAGGATACGTTGATACAGGAAAATTCTGCTGAAAGCTGTAACACTTCTGCAACTCCTCCAAGCGGTAAACCTTCCCATCATTTCCTGAAGTTTTCAAACTTGAATTCAAGTTCTTGATATCAACCTAACAGTCATCTTGCCAGCTGCAGATGGCTCTGGGTGTACAGAGCAGCACCATGTGGCTGATGTTTGCAGTAAGCCACAGCTGCCTTCCAGTGAGCAGTCGGGAGATGCTGTGTGAGTGACTCTTGCTGCTGTAACTGTGTGGCTGTTCGGGTGATGCTCTATCTTTGAGACACTTGGAATTCTTTGGCTCTGCCTGGAACATATGAGCAGGAAGTCTCTGCTGCACAGAGAGGACGAGAGCTGTCCTGTCCAAGGCCACAGGGTTTAAGGGCGTTGAAATATGAGCATGAATAACAGTGTCATTCCCTGGGAGGTTAATTTTTTTCCCAAGATTCAGGATGGCAGAAAATGGCACTTCCCCCACACCACACCCTCCCCTTTGCTTTCTGCTCTAAAGGATGTGCTTCCTGTTCTGCCAGTAGAGGCTTAGAAATGCTTAGGCATAGCAGGGGGACAGGATTACCTGCTAGCAGCTGACACATGAGGGTGGAGCAGTGAAAGGTGAAGAAGTTGCAGCAGATAAAAAGGCTGGAGTGCTTATTGTAGAAGGTTTTTTTCTGTGGTAGTAGTCATACTAATGCCATGTTTCAAGCTGTATTAGTCATTTCATCCCTGAAACTCCCCACTAATTCCCAAAATGGTATGTTTCAGGTGTTAAAAAAATACTGTTTTGAAACTGGAAAAGATCTTTACCTGACCTGGAAAACTGCATGATTAGTTAGGGTTTTTTAAATTTTCTTACACTAACTACAATATTCTTGATAATGAAAAATTTTAGTGGAATTATTAACTTCATGAAATCTTTCAGGACAGGAAGTACACAATACAAAGGACAAAGACAGTAATTTGATTGCTAGCAAGTTACTTTTATGATGGTATAGAGGAATTCTGGATATACCTGGTTTCTGTAGTATAGGGAAGTAAAAAAAATGTTTCTGGATGTCTCCTTTTTAGATGATGTACTTGAGACAAAAGAAGCAGAAGACTCTACTGTGCATCAGCAGAAAGGGTAAGAAAACAGTGATTTGTTCCCATCTTGCTTTTATGTGAACTGCCAAACAGGATTGTTTTGTCTCTGTGTCTATGGCCAGCTGAAAAGTTCCTTTTGTCTGTCAGAGGTTGGTTTGCTACTGTTAGCTTTTCCTTTGGCATTTCAAGGTCAGACTGTGGTGGCATCCCGAAAGTAGGTGGTGTGATTCCTGTGGATATCAAAGTCAGTGGAGCCTGTGTCCCCATGGAACTTGTAGATGTGCTCCTCCAAAGACTTGGAATGCAGTGCTTTTGTAGGAGGCTTGAGTGGTGTGTCCCATCGCCTGCTTCCCTGGCACTGCTGCTGGTGTCCGGTCTGCATGGCTCAGGCTCCTTGGCTGAGTGTGTGACTTCATGGGCAAATTCTGGCTGTGTGTGAGACAGCTTGGCTAAACCTCAGTGGTTTTCTGCTTTGGAAAATACCCCATTAAATGAACTTTCTTTCAGTTGTCATCCACAAATCAAGTGGTTTCAAGATAATGTGACTGTTACACTGAAGGTACAAATACTGAGGGCAGCTGACAGTAAATGCGAGTTCTCTAAAGAGAAGGTGGTTTTCAGGTAGGTTTAAGAAAACTTTAGTAAAATCAGCAAAGTGTCTGACTTTGTTGGTGTTTAATTTTTCTAAACTTTTTGTATATTGCAGTGCTTTTTCAGAAGGCAGACTTTATGTGGCTGACCTGGAGCTGTATCAGTCGATAATTGCAGAGAAGTCCACATGTGTGATTAAGGATAGAGAGACTGTGATTTTACTGGTAAAAGAGAAAAAAGGAGCATGGTGCAAATTACTGAAGAACAAGGTGAAGTGAAAATTAATTTGAGAGTTATTGAATGTTCTGAACATGTTTGCTGTGCATCAGAGCAGGTATTTCAAACAATGTTTTTGTCAACAGAATGTTCACGTGTCCTTAGATTTTGAATGCTGGGAGGAGTCTGAAGATGAAAGGCCTTTTACAGCTGGTAAGGAGTGAAGGAGTCTGTGTTTATAACACATAAAATTATCAGCATTCCTCTTCTTGCATTTATCTGAAATACTCATTTATTTCAGCAGGTAGCTCAAATTCTCTGAAAAGAGGTGTGAGGACCTCTAGAGCAAACTAGAGGCAGCAGGGCACTTACCAATCAGCATAGCACAGGCTAAGGGCATACATACAGAAGTAGTTCTGAGTGTTCTGGTCTCGTTTGTAGTCAAAGGTATTGGGGCTTGCTGGGTTGGGTCATTGAATAGTGCCGTGTATTTGTTCTGAAGCTCGTTTTTTCCTGGTTTATAAATGTTACACTTTGTTAATTACTTCCAGGTTCTGCAAAACTGAGTTACCCTCCTGCAGGATCTGAGGTCTGGGTTGCGTCCTCAGAAGACAGTGATACAGAAAGTGATGAATAATTGGGAGGAGAAATTCCTTTCTCCTCTGATAAGAATTATTGTTAATTAAACAGTTGATGTAACTGTTGATTGTTCAGTTGATAGTTGATGTAGTTGTGGCTTGTTCATGTCATTGTTAATTAAAGACATTAGTGCCCTTAGAACCTGACTGCAAATGTGCTTAATTACAACCTTCACCTGAGAACAGGTACTGGCAAAGCTGTACCTGTTGTAAGAACACTTAAAGAGCTGACGTTACCTGTATTTTGGTCTTGCTCTGCATCCTGATGCCAACAGAAATCACCTACTTCAAAAGAAGAGCCCTGGGGCAGATGTTTTCCTTTGCTTGTTTTGTTCTTCTTTGACTTGTTTAATATCTAAATATAATATAAGGTGATTTTTTTGCTGGTAGATGAGTCTAGTGGGTTATTTAAGAGGTGTAAGTTACTTTTGGTTTAAAAGATAAGGCCTTTTCTATGAAGTGAAAGCAAAAAGTGGGTTTAGCCATACATTCTTAGCAGCTGAAAGTGCCAGTCTATAAAGAACAGTGTAAAAAATAACAGCACTATGTTGCAAGAATATTCTTCTGGCCGCAAGCAATTTTTGATCAGGGTTTTCATGAGGAAGAGGTTTCCTGTGGACTTGAATTCGTGCAGTTGCGTTTTTGGAATGTGTGTCAGTTTCTAACCTTCTCCACTAGAGAATTCAGCAGTCAAATGCAGCAGTTTGTGAAGAAATATTTTTCCTGTGTTCCAAAGCTTTCCCTAATGTTGTCATTCATTAAGGGCACCCCCTGGGAGAGCACTGCCAGGGTGGAGGAGCAGGTGAGAGGAGCTAAGAGAGGTCATGTGGGGTCCCCTAAACAAGGGAGGTTGCAGCCCTAAATGCCATGGGAGGGAGAGGTGTAAAACAAACAGCAAAACCTGAAGTTTCTCATTTTTATATATATATACAAATATTAATTTTTAGTATCAAATGATCTCAAAATAAGTCCTCCTGTCTATTGTTCTATACATGGCTTTAGAATGTTCAGAATTTCTTAAGCGTAATAGGGTCTGAAAACACAAATATAACTTTCGTACGTATACATTGATCACTAAAGTGCTTGAAACTGTAAGAAGAAAAGATCCCTCTGTAGGAATTAAAAGTTACCTTTATCCCTTCTGCCTTTTTTTTTTTCCTCCCTGAGTCTCCCGCGGCCCAAAGGCCAGATGTATCTAAGGCGGTGCTGCCGCCGTGTGCTGCTGTCCCGTACCGCAGCTGCGCCCGGCGCGGCGCTGCAGGCGCGGTGCTACCGCTCCTGGGGCCCGGCACGGCGCGGTGATGTGCCGCTACTGCTCCTGGGGCCCGGCACGGCGCGGTGATGTGCAGTGCTACCGGCCGCGGGACACGGCACGGCGCGGGGCTGCTGCCCGCCTTTGGCGGCTCCGGGCCCCCCCGCGCTGCTCCCGGGCACCGCGCAGGCCTCGGGCGGGGCGGGAACCTCAGTCACCCGCCGGGACCCGCGGCGGCCGCGTCCACGTCTCGCCGGAGCTCCCAGAGCCTCCCCTGCTCGAGCCCCGTGTCCCTCGCTGCCCCAGCCCTGCCGTCACAGCGACATGTCGCCGCTCACGTTGCCCGGTACCGTGTGTCCAACAGCCCACGGCAGGAGGGCACGGGTGTCCCTTCCCCCTGGGGTTGCCCAGCGGCCCCGCCTCACGCTTGCCTGGGGCATCTCTGCCCGGCACATGCTGCGAAGTGCCTCCCTCTGTCCCTCCAGGTTCGACTCTGCATCCTCCAGGACTGGTTATATTGCCTGACGCATCTGGTCCAGAGAGCAGCCACCAGCACCCCACTCACAGTGAGTTGCTGACCCCTAAGCTTACCAGGCACGGGGAATATTTGCCATCATGGGCCGTTGCTTGTTGCATGGTCCCCTGCCACACTTGCATGTCATCAAGCCCCAAACTTTTCAAGGTCCCCAGTTCCTTGCTCAGTACATCCTGGTCTCCACTCTCACTGCTCTCCACATCCCACACAGCTGGTCCTGTCCCTGTTCCTGTGCTCCCCACTAAGCCATGCCACACATCGCCAAGGTCCCTGTCAGCACACACAAGGCCTCCTGTCCCAAACTGGGGGCATGCGGTGCCCATACAGATGGGCACTGGTGATGTCACACCAGCTGCTGTGTGACATCATCACCAAAGCCAGTATTAAAGCTTTCAAGGATGCCGGGTGTCAGTGTGACCTGCAGAGGTGACGAGAGGGCTGCCGAGGAAGGAGCTTGCCCAGGGCTGCTGAGGGAGGAAGCATTGCAGGGGTTCCGAGGCCTCACACGTGTCGCGCTGTTCCCTCTGGGTTGGCAGAGGCTCTCCAAGCGCTCGCCACCGCCCGGTCCCATTTGGCAATGGTGCAGCAGGACCCTGCCGGGGGGCTCTCCCATTGCACCGTGGCCATGAAGAGGGAGAGCTGCTCCCAGTTTGGGCCCATACGGACCCGGCACCTCCTGCGACAGCAACGGCGGGAGAAAAAGCCCTACAGCCGTCCAGAAATCTGCCCTAGGACCAGCTATCTGGCAGCCCCGAGTGCTGGCCTCTCTTACCCAGCACAGTAAAGTCTTCTCCTCTGCACTGGGTGATCCCACGCTCATTTGTCGGTCATCCTCTGCCTTTCTCGAGGGTAGTGTTAGGGCATGGGACTGGTGGATTCTCTTCTTCCCCAGGGCTGACAGTGCCTTCCCTGTCCTGGCTGGACTGGGGAGCCTGGGTGGAGGACATGGCACAGCCCCAGCCTGCTGGGCAGTGCTGCCAGCTTTGGGGTGCTTCCTGGCCTGGGGGAAGGTGCTTAGTTCACTGATGTGTCTGGTAGTTCTTTCTGGAGTTGCAGGACTGTTGGCAGGTTTAAGATGTGTCCCTGGGCTTGGGGGTGTTTATGTGTTTGGAGCTTGCCAACAAGTTTTGGGGATGTGACTGGATGTGGTGGTTGCTGCCAATTAGGGGGGAAACTCCAGTGTTTGGGGGTGTTTCTATGTGTGTCAGATGTGTGCTGCTGGGCTTGGGGGGTGCTGCCAGGTGTAAAGTGCATCTGGATTTGGGGTTTGTTCCTGGATTTGGGCGATTCAGACAAGGTCTAAGGGTTATTTCTGGTTTGGGGGTGCTGCTGCGTTGCAAGCTGTTAAAAGCAGGATCTCCCCCAGTGGAAGCAAACCCCGTCCCTGCAGGAGCACCAGCTGGTGCATCCCGTGAGATGCTGGGCATGCTGTGCTCTCTGGATGGCTGTTCCAGCAGCTCGGCTCCCTAGCCACCCCTGAGGAGAGCTGGGCTGCCGCCCCCGGGGGTTCTGAACTTGCCTGCTCTGAGGTGAAATCGTGTCTTTCACTCCTGGAGTACCTCGGGTAGTGCCCACCTCACTGCCTGCTCTGCCTCGGCAGATAATGGGGTGTCTCTGACCAGAGTTAAATGCCCTTAGACCCTCTTTGGAGTCTCTGCTGATAATCTCTCAGGGCCACTGCCCTGACTTGCCATCCTGCTGCTGGTTTGCTCGACCGCACTGCCAGGGAGGGAAGAGCCTGTAGCAAATCCTTTCCAAGTGCAGCTGAAGCTCAAGAGGTTTTCTGCAGTGGAGTTCCTGCAGCACCAGGCAAGGTCTCAGACATTTCCTGTTTCACCTTGGTTCACCTTTCACTGTCAGCAAGCACTGAATTGGCACAGCCTGGGCTCTTGGATCCTCTTGTTGCTTGTTTGTAATTTTTTTTTAACACTTCAGGCACTCTGGAAACCCTCCCAGAAGAGGTGTCTCATATATGGCAAAATTGGTTTGAAAACGTGGATCCTGAGGACTAGAAGCAGTCTGACAGCTCCCCGTCTCTGCACTCTGTATTTCAATTCTTTAACAAACCATTTTCATCCATTTTAATTTTCAAAACTCCTTCATCAGGTGCCCAGCCTACAGTGCAGAATGCTTTGCTTTATGACACATTTCTCTTTGGAGATAGTAGTTTACAGTGCATATGAAAATACTCTGGAAAAAGAACATACAACTTCATTTACAAAACCACCAAACTGTAAAGAAATTACAATAGAGAAATGTCATCAAATTTGTTTCATATTATCGGAATTTCTCCCCTCCTCTCAAAAACCCTAATGCACTTAGGGTTACCAATTAACACAACCAGACTTAAGACTACTACAAGTTTTTTGTAACCATTTAGAAGAGCTGTCAGGGTTTATCTGAGACCATTTTCTGCTTGCCATCGGCTTTCAAGACTGCAGCTTGCAGGTGGGCAGTAGTGTCACAACCACCTCAGCTGTGTGTTCAGAGTTTGGCTTTACTACCCACTGACAACTCAAAAACCTCTCAAATCTCAAGCTGGAGCAGTCTTGAGACAAAATCAGGTAACACAGCATGGGATGTGCTTGTCAGCTCCATATCCTGGTGAATTGGTAGTATCCTGGTGAATGTTCTTTACTGCTACAAAGAAAAACAGTATTTCTGTTAAATTCTACAAAAATACTTTGGTGGAGTTTAGTTTTCCACAGGCTGGCTGCTGAATTATGTCAAGGAAAACTAGACTCATTAAAGTCAGAATAGTTAGTGCAGTATGGACTGCAGTAAACTTATTTTTTAAATACCCTGAAAAATCTTGACCTGATTCTGATTTTGCTTTACCTATCAACAGTTGACATAGTCACATTTCACTTGAGGGATTTGAATCCACCTTGTGTTTTCACATAACTTAAGTAATGCATTTGCATAAAGAAGTATCATAAGTCATTCTACGGCCGCTCTCATTTCCCTTTGGCTCACTGTACACTGTTCATCTGTTGATCTTGCTTTCCCTTCCGTCTCTCACTGAATCTCTGTCATGCCAGTGAAGCACATCACATCACATCTGGTTTGCAGTCATAACTTTATTTCCTTGGTAAGACTGTGGGAATTCTTCCCCTTTGCCTGTTACAGACAACTCAGTATTTCATGGACCTCCAGCTAATTCTTGTTCTGCCTGAAAATCAGTTTGAATTCAGTAAGAGGCTGCCATTACAGTCATTTACATTCCTGATACCTACTGATCCTGTAATTCAGTAACAAAAAATGCAGTCACAGTTGCCTAACCTACTAACTTAATTTTAAGAGGATCTAATAAGGAAAAAAAAAAGCTTTTATGGAAGTGCAAATTAATGGCTACATTGGATTTCATTTCAACTGGTACATAATGACCTGGAAAACATAGAGAAAAAGATTTGCGATGGCTAGAATATCGTGTTGGCACCAAAGCTGGATTTTCAAAAGGGCTCAAATATTGAGTGTTGAACACTGTTGGACCTTGTGTCTTGGGTCTGAATGTACTCCTTAAAACCTGGTCATGAGTTCCCTTGAAAGTCTTGCTTTGACTGCACAAGATATTTGATTTAAGGTGTTGACCTTTCCTTACTGAATCAGAATATATATATTCTGTGGGTTTGAAGAGGGACCGAAGGGAGAGTTACTTCCAAAATTTGTCTGTACTTGTGCAGCCTTTAAAAATGAAAATAGATCTTTTAAGAGTAATGGTTAACAATGTGCCCTCATTACTCATTTTTAAATTGCTTTTCTTGGCAGAAACATTTCTATGCTGGACCCCCTATTCCACAGTTGGAGAGAATCCAGGATTTTAACTCTTCGATCAAATTCATAAAGCTCTTCACAATTATTCTGTCTTTGGTGGTAACAAGAAACTCCCAAAATCAGTTAATAAAAATCTCCAAACAAACATTTTTGTAGCCCTAAGCTACACACAACCCTCTAATGGGGATCCTCTGCTACAAATATTCAGCAAGCAGTTGGAATACTCAAATATAGCACATGAGTGTTAAAAACCAGATCTCAGCCCTCACAGCTAAAGATCATATTCCTGAATGTTTTTCACATGATTCATTAGCTCCTAACATCAGGTGTCATCCCTTTGGGAGAAGAGCTTGGTAAGGCACTATTTAATTTTTCCTCAATAAAAGTCAGCTGTATCTTGATCTTACAGAAGAATGAGGATTCAGCTCTGTTTCCTAACACAAGATGGGAGCAGAGATGCCTGTGGGGTGTAAATATTCTGCCAAGCAGGAGGGTGGCAAGAAGCACAGGTAAGAGAAACAGGGGTTCTTAACTGCAGCAAAATTTACTCTATCATGACAAAAACAAGGTATTAAAATCACCTTTTAATACTAACTGGTTGACATGGAAGCTAAGGGAGACTTGTGATCAGTTTGTTCTCCTTTTTTTTTTTTGTTTGACCACAAAACAAGACAACCCATTCTTCACCCAGCTCTACTAATGAGCTTCTTTCTCCGAGGTTTTGTATCCTGCATAATGAAAAACATCTGTACCTCGAGTAAAGCTTGACATTTCCCTGCCTATTCACCAAAGGCCTTTTCCTCTTCTTTAAATGCAACACTACAAACTCAATGCCTGGGAAAGAAAACTGGCAGAGTCTCCAGAACATTCTATTCTGATCACCTTCCCTCAATATTTCAGTAGAATTACCCAATTCATATGGTAATCATTTCCTTCTAATCAGTGTTTCCTATGTAACCTTGTTTATTCACTCCTACTTATTCCCACTTGCCAAGAAAGCCAAATGAGACTGTTGAGGGCATCTGTCTTTCATGACACTAAGAACAGATTAATCATGCTGGCAGCATGCTAACAAAAGGATGGTTTTCATTAATTAACAATTATAAATAATTTGTTAAAGGTTACAGAGTGCTTAATGTATTCCTTAGTAAACAGTTATTACATTGACCAGCCAACCAATAAATTGCTTATAACTACAAAAGCTTTTCTGCTGGGCTTAGAGTACTTCTCAACCTTTGTGAAAACCAAGGGCCACCGACTATCCCAAACAAAATGCTGGCTGCCTAGTCTTGTGGAAATGGAATACATTGTACCTCATTGCCATAACGTGGTTCCTATGAGTTTATTATATTTTTATCATTCATATTAACAAATCTCTTTTTATTTTGCCTTGATGGTTCAGTCATGTGCGTAGGATCAATTATTTGAAAGGGGAGAGACCATTTTGCAGCCTACTTTGTGGTGTCTGGTAAACCATCAGAGTTCAAGTTGAGGTATTGTGATGTATGGTATGCACTGCTCAGGTAGGGTGCTACTAGCAACTTCTTCATTAACTCTTCCTAGAAGTGCACTCATGGACATAGGCTGTGGTCATTAACATTACTGAACAGCTGCATAGACACATACCTGTGAGCAGGTACAACTTGTATTTCCAAAGAAATCATCTGATTTTATTTTAACACTAGTAGAATTTTGAGTTTCATAGGGCATCTAATGAAGGCTGAAAAATCTGGATTTCAAATTTTGAAAAAAGGCAGCAAAGTTTGTCTCTGGTGGGCAAGGACTAGATCAAGTCTCCTAATGTCCCTGCTATGTTAGCAAATCCAGTGGATGCTACTTAATTAATATTGGCAAATATATTTAATATTCTTTATATATAATATTTGTGCCATGCAGGCAAAACTCTGGGAAGGTTTATATGCTTATAAAATTCCTATGAGCCCATTGTCTTCCGTTTATCACAGTGTTTCTATAGCAGAGTGTAGAAAGGAAAGCTGAAGATGTTTTCTTTGTTATCTGTCTCTGATCTCAGGAGTTCCATGTGCATTCCAGGATTCTGCAATGTAATCCTGAGAACTCAGCTGGATTCTCCACAAGGACCATCCACTATCACAGGGTTGTTTTTATTGCCAGTCTCAAGATGGTAAATGCTTTCTTACAGGATCACCCAGAAAGTGTTTTTTAAAAAATGAGATTTTTATGTGATAAGTTTACACCTGGTGGGGAAACTGCATGAAGTGGCCCACGTCCTTTATAATAGGTACACCAGCAAAACAGCCTATGAAAATGTAGTCCTGTGCCAGTTAAACAAGCTCTGGAATTTGTGGTGGATTTTCAGTTTGACTGTAGCTCTAGGGATAGGCTGAGATACTGACTTACTTCAGACAAGTCAGAGGTTAAGAAGCCATACAGACTTTTAATCATGTACAAATATAGTAACAAAAATTTTTACCCCAACCTTAGCAAATGCTGGTAGATTTTGAAAGAAAGTTGGTTATATTTGGGGCCTTTTTGCTGCTCTATTTCAACTCAGGAGTAAATGAGAGAATTCAGAATCAGGCTATTTTACAAATACATTAAGTGTTGGAAAATGAATTTAAATACAAGACATTACAGATGCCTTGAGTAGATGGATGTTATGCAGCTTTTGGGCTCTATCATCCAGCAGGGATCCAAATTTTATCCTGTGGCCTGTAAGTACAATAGTAGAAAAAAAGTACCCTTTTTGAATCCTCATTAAAAGTCCTAGGAAAAAATGGCCTTCACATGGGTGCATAAGCTGGCAAAAATACCACAATTAAATACCAGTAATAGCGAATTTATTGCATAATTTAAGAAAATCTCGCACATTTAATAGATAAGGAATAGGAATTATCCGCCAAGCAGCAATATGTTTAAATATTTAAATGAAATGAGAGAAACGGCTATTTATGACATGAAGGCAAATCTCTATTGTGAGGTTCAGAACAGCCAAAAGCAGCCAGCGTGTTTTACTTCATTTTCAAATGTCAGGTGGTAAATTGGGAACATTTGCACGTGGTGGTCTGGCCCCACTTTTCTCTTCCACTGGGGTGTGCTGCCCGTCCCATGGGAGAGGTGAGTGAGTGGGAATGCTGTGCCAGAAAGGGGCTCCCGTCTCCCTCCCGGAGCTTTCAGGCAGCGGCTGTGAATGGCAGAGCCTGTCTGAGCCTGCAGGAGACAAGGCTTAGCAAGGCTTCACACAGCAGAGTGTGATCTAGTCCCAGGTTGCTTTCTTCTATGGGAATGTTCCAAATGACATCTAATATTTAACCATAATTGAGACATTTAAAGGCAAACATGTCTAGACTAACTGATGTTTTAAAACAGCTACCCTCCTTTTTCTAGCAGTGTATCACTGTGAGCTGCATGTAGTTAAATAATTAACATCAGATTTTCCTGTTTCATTCAGCATTCTTAACCCATAGGTAAAACTCTTGGCCACAGATCCATCCAGTTAAACTCTCTAAAGGATGATAGCTGTTTTCACAGGAGCTCACATAGTCCCAAAGTCCCTCTTAAACTTTATAACTGAGAGGATCTCTACTTGTCATATTGGAAAGGGTTACCACGCAGCAGTATTTTGTAATTAAAGTACAGAAATAAAAGGTGAAATCCAGCAACCCAAACATCAGGCTGAAATAATATGCCAAAATATGATATAATGTAGGCCAAAACATAATATATATCCCTGTACATGATGAGAGTACTCACTAAACATTTTTAGCATCTGAATAGAAAATAAATTAACAGAGGAAACTTGTGTTTCAGTAAAGAGTGAGTTCAATGCAGGAGAGGGATATTTTTAACTCGCCACTCTCTATGTGGGAGGGGTTACTTAGCAAAACTGTGTGTTGATAACCCAAAACATGGCCGTGCTCTTTTGTGTACGTAATTACGGGATCAGGAATTCACAAATGTATCTCTTGGCAGTGCGGCAAACTTCATCCACCCACTTGCCTTGGGATGACTGAGACAAAAAGACACAGTTTTCATGCTTGCCCCCGTTGGGCTGGGCACGGTCCCAGTTGAAGTACTGCAGAGCCATGCCACTGACATCAACAAACCTCCCTTCACTGACCATGTCAGTGACACCCAGCCAGAACTCGGACACTCGGGGCGCACTTTTCTTGCCGTAATCTCGAAGAATGTTTGTTTCCTCGTTATTCCTCGGGATAGCCAATGTCCCCCCCTTGGCTATGCAGTCTTCATTGGCTTCATGGAAATGTTTGGTGCCTTCTGACATGAGGTAGCACTTCTTATGGGCCTTGGTCCCACGAAGACACACTGTGAACAGATATGAGTTTACATGTTCAGTGCAAGTGTGGGCTGGAGCTTTCAGTAATGGTTCCTCAAATGATAATTTTCCAAAAGCATGTTGAAACTTGAACAAACAAGTCCCTCAGCAAGCAAAAGGCTCTTGACTCCACAGAGTGGGTCTGAAAGTAGGAGTAAGATCAGACTTACCTGCTGGTTCTCCAGTTCATGTAGGAGCCTGCGTGCAGCCAGCACCTCAGCGAGCCTTTGGGAACGGACTGCTAAAATGTAACCCAGGCCTGTTCTCAGTGCCCTTTTTACCAAACAGTCCTGCTTTCAAGCATGTTTTACCTTATTTCAGCAGTCTCGAAACTGATGGAATGGATGAGGTATGGATGTGTGTATTGTTGCCAGATATAAGTTGGTCATCAGGAAATCTGTATTTGGCTTTATAGTGGAGACAGATGTAAATGTCTTTTAATATTTGTGGTATTTAAGTAAAGCAAATTTTTACACCTTATCTAAGCTCAGTTTCCAGCAAGCAAAGGCAGGACAGAAAAGTGTTGTATTAAATGTGTCCTGCTGACCAGGAAAATATTGATTTGAAATTCATAATACAAATCTCTGAGTGATTAATAAAAGTGTAATTCTACCTGCAGAAGATTGCATATTCACGTCCCTAGGCATTAATTTATTTTCTTTCCAGCAAAGTCTCTCCCTTCAAATTCAAATGAGATAAAGTGACTTAAATCTGTAAGTGCTTTTAAAAAGTGCACACTTATTACTGACCTTACAGGACAATCTGGACCCAATCTTCTAAACATTTGAATTTATAAATCTGTTTCCTTTTACTTCTGCTGGGGAAGTCTTGATGTAAAGTCCAAATGGACCAGAGGGTTAATTTGGCAGCTACTCTGTCACTGGAATTGCCTTGCAGAGCTGCTGCTGGGGTTGTTCCAACATGAGGTCTGTGGGGGCAGGAGCACAGGAAGGAATCCTTAAACTTTGCCTTCCAGCTCTCCTGACGCAGATTTGTGAAAAACTGATTCTCCCAAGAAAAATAGTGATGACAAGAGACCCCTCCTTGGTGGAATGTTCCTTTTGAGCTGAGGAAGGTATCAAAGGCCTTGAATAGACTCCTGTGACAATTATTTTTAGAATCCTGCATGTTATTACTTGCAGATTATTTCATTTATTGCTTGAGCTCATCTTGTACTTATGCAAATCTTCTGTCCTGATGTTTTCTATAATCTAATTCCTGTCATCTGTTCTTGTAAAAAAATAATTATGTCTCTGATCAACAGGATATGGAAGTCACTTTGGACCACGTCCTATGTCTCAAGTTTTTCGTATTTCTAGTTGTAGTATTCACTGCATTCCTTAGCTGCATGTTCAGAGTCATAATTTTCTATTAAGGTTTAACCTTCAAATTTTAACCCTTCCAATGGCCAAAGAGAAGTAATGAACCTATTTATTAAATGTGGACAGCTTTACCAAATTTGTATCTAGGAGAAAGATCAGAGAGACTTTCCTTCAGCAATGATAAGGTCTGGATGTCTTTAGGGAGAAAGTATGTGCTGCAAAATGTTGTGTGGCAGAATTTCACATTTCACTCTACGTAAAAAGGAGACACAGAAAATTTGAGCAAAAGAAGAAATCACATTTTTAAGGTGTGTCCTGGAAATGTCCATAAGCTAAAAATGGAGTTCCTTTTTTCAGTTATCACAAGGACATTAACAAAGACAGTCAGAGCTAGGGGGGTGATAGGTGTCTTTTTGCCAGATTTGGATTCGAGTTGAACAGTGTGGGTTATAAATTTAGAATAAAGCTCAAAATAAGTTTTGAGGAGAGAAAGTCTCCCAGTTCTGGTTTCATTTCCAAGCCACTGCATGCTTCCTCTCAAACTCCTTCTGGAAGCAACACAAGAATTACTTTTAAACAAGAGTTACTTGTCTAGCACAGGCTCCCTCTTTTAAGAAACTTCTAAAGCCTTCTAATAAGACATTTGAAATAAAAATATTTTGTAAAGCCCCAAAAGCTCTATGTAACCCAAGACATAAAACTGGACAACCCAGATATTACCAAGCCTAAGGAAAATATGTTCTGTTTCATGAGAATGATGTAATTTCCTCTGTAATGTCCTCTTGTACATGTTTAAATGCCAGGTTTTGTGTCAACAGCTGTGAAAAAGCACAACTGTCTAGTAGGTGCATGTGTATTTACCCTTCTTGTTTTGTTTGGAAATTTCCATCTGGTTATTTAAATACTTAAAGGACTCTGCACATTGGTCCAGGATATTTCTGAACTCACAGTGGATATAACTTTGAAGTTTTATGGCAACATTCGCATTTGAATATATGTTCGTATCAAAGCTGGGCACTTAACTCACTGACCACCTAAACTCTCAGACCCAGGACCCCTCAATGTGCTGCCTTTGATGATACAAAACTCAGAGCTTGAAGTCGTGCATAGCAAAGACAAACGTAGTTCTTGCACCAGGTTAGCTCTTGCTCTCAGTGAAGAATCACTACTCATTCCCCATTAGCTGAGACCGGATTTTACTTGAATGCTTCCTTCAGCACTTGTCTGTCTGGTACAGCTCTGGCACACCGTGGTTTTATGGAGCTGGACTCCTCAGTCATAAAATCCCATTAAAGACAGGGATGGGAGTGAAGAAGAGAGGCAGTGAGAACTTTTGGAAGCCACTGACCAGTATAAGCTGCTTTACCTGTCTGGAGTGCTTGTATTTCCTTCAGAGCATTTACTTCTTGCCACAATTTGTCAATCTGGGTCTTCAGGTCATCTTTTTCTTACACAAAAAGAATATACAGAAATTAACAGATATGCACACACACACACACACAAATTTAAATTACATGTTAAAAGCAGTTTCAAAATATCATGGGTTACTGCATTGCTGAGATGCATTTTGATTCTTTTTAAAGATTTGCCCTTAATGAAAACATGCCTCTAGGGTTCCTATAAAAAACAGGAGAAACCCACCTTCACCTTTCATTCTCATACTTTTTCATGGATTTTGTCCTAAAAACTGTTTGAAAATCATGGATTGTTGCAGCTAATCATTGTTTAGTGAGCTGGTATCTAATTTATGGAAAATGTCCCTTTTTCTTTTGAACCTGTACACTCTGGTGTATGGATGTGGCATACAAAAAACAACAGGACACAAGCTGTGTTTCTTGAAAGAAATGTTATTTCTGTGAGCATGAAAGTTTCACACAACTCTTGTTTTAGCACAGGAAGGAACAACAAATAAAACACAACTGGACAGTCTGAATGTTGCAGATGTGCTTGCTGAGCTTCAATTTCCACTTCCCAGGATTAGCCTTCCTCTCTCCCTCAGAACAGAGAGGGCCTGGGGACTTGAGTCACGCAAATTCACTCTGAATCAGCATTTTGTAGCACTTAAAAAAGCACCAAGAATATGGTGGGTCAAGAAAGGAAGCTAATTTGTGCATAATTCCATTTTTGTGTCCTCTTTTCCATTTTATTTTTTATTTTTTAATCATTATAATGCCTTTTAGGGCTCCCTGCTTCCCCAAGGCAGAATTCCCAGTTCTCCAATCTGTTCTTCTCTGTGCTGGCACAAAAAATGTGTAGCAGCCTGTCCTTAGGACCCCAGGCTTAAAACCCTAGAGATTCCAGGGGAGAAGGAAGTGTCTACACCTGCTCCAGAGCAGCACAATTTTCTTGCACAATGGCTTTATCAAAGCCACAGTTTTTTATTTAACTAGGAGTTCAAATATTTGCCATTAGTGTAGCCTCCATCATACCTGCTTTTATTAGAAATAAGTCTTTAAATTCAATACACAGACATTTCTAAACAACATTCTGTGGTTTTGTATTTATTCTGTAAGCTTTGCTGTGGGAACTGATGCTTTATCTTTTCCTGCTAATTCTCTGATGTCGACCTGCTAATTAGTTTGACTTGCCATTTCACAGTACTTTTCACACAAGTGGCATAAAAGTCCACAAATAGTAGACAGACATTGTGTTAAAATTATGAAATGGTACAAAAATGTGAACAATAACCCTTGGAGACTGAATACTTCTGCTTGTTTCCCCCTTATATATGAATTTCCATTTTTCTGATCCTAGTCCATATAGCTACATAACTAAGAAAGATCAGCCAGAGTCCTCTCTCAGCTGTAACCTGTGAGTTCTAAATAATGTTTACAGAGGTGAACAGCCATAACAGAGCAATACATTTGCAGCTGTTATACAGCTCTATTTCCATAACTCATTCTGGCACCTTATTTGTGGCTTTGCTAACTCACATAAAAATATTTTAAAGACACAGATAATATAGACTCAAGTGTCCTTTATAAATTAGCATTTGTGTGATGTTAGTTTCTGGTTCATGCAATGCTATTTAAAGTACACAGTAAATTTGCATAATTTGTAAGTTTCTATCCCTCCTCCCAATTCAGACCCAGTACCTTTCACTCTACGTTTGCTGTGCTTCCTGGCTTTGAATTTGGAAGCCTGGCTGATGGTCTGATCCAGCAGTAGTAAGCTTATGAGTAGAAAAATCGTAAGTCCAGTTTGTGCCATGTCTCTTTGAAAGACCCTAAGAAGGAGCTTGAAGAGATTCCCTTTAGCAGCTCTGAGAGCAGGTCCCACAGACCCGTCTCAGCGGGGACTGCCTGAGGTCAGGTTTATAAAGGGTGGTGACAGGCTTGGCAAGGAGTCCTCCTTGCTTACGAAATGTGTTTAATACTTTAGCTGGCTGCAGCATAAGACACCCCCTTGTTCTCGCATCCCATCTGAAACTCCTGTTTCCATTCTGAGTTCAGCTGTGCCAGCCCTGAACGCTGCACTGATTGCCTCACGCGTAAGCGCCTATCTCCTGTTCTAACACTGAAGCCAAAATGTATGGAAAACCAGATGCTTGTGCACTGCCAGCTTTGAGGAGAGGTAGCCAGAAGATTTCCACAAGTGTCAGGCTCACCCAGCATGGCTCTGCCCCAGGCTGGTTAAGTCATGACAGTGGCCATCACCTTCCACTGAAGCAAAACCAGGATGCTGCTCCCTCAGTAAATGCAAACACTGCAACTACAGACCCACACAGATTTTTATCTGTGTTTTATTTATCTCTGTATTTACATTAAAAGCACATTATGTGATGAGTGCATTTATTGTTTTATGAAGAGTCAATAAATGCCTGATAGATAGGACTGCATTTCTGGTTGAGAACAGCAATCAGCAGGGTCTAGTCAGGGGAACAAAAGGTAGCTATGCTCTCCCAAAGGTTCCCAAGTCCTGACTGTAGGGTCAGCAGAAGAGTGAAACACAAGGTGCTTGAAGCAGGACAGTGTCTCCCTGGACTCTGGAGAACTCTCTGAGTTTGAATCTCTTTCATTTGCCCTTGGGCTCTGTGGACTTCTGTGGGGCTGCCATTAACTGGGATTGCTATATAAAATAGAACCTCTCCCTGATTCTGGTGAACAAATGAAATTGTCACAAAAATGTTCCTATCCATCACACTTTTTCAATTTTCCTTTTCTTTTTCCCCCATTAAAAGAGGGTTTGATTAAAACACTGACACCAAAGCCATTGCTGGGTGCTGGCTGGTGCAGTTCATGCCCTTCAGAGCTGTTCTTCCTGACATCCCTTTGCCATCTCTGCCTTGATTACATTCTGCTCACATTGCTGACACTGTTTTTATCAGGACTTTAAGATAAGGAGACTTACGACTTTATTCAAAGAAAGCTGGGATTTAGGAACATGCTGGTGTACTGCCTGAATACTTAGTGGCTTTTTCCAACCCCCACTAAGGCACTTCAGTACTTACAGTGCAAACCACACCTGCCCTGTCTGTCCTGGACACCTTTAAACAGCTCCCTGTATTCTCGTAGTCTGTAACTAGCAAACATCTCTTAATCATTAGCTAAGAAACTTTCCATAAATGCATCCTGATATGATAAAACTTAGTTCCAGTGGTCCTGCTCCAAAATATTGAAGTATTAACATCCATTGTGTCAGGAAACCTCTGGGTCAACATTGCTCAGTCCTCAGAGCTATTTTGGAGCACAGCACACCAGACGTGGCTGTTGTGGGTCCCACCCACCCAGAACTGCCCGAAACATCTCTCACACAGCTGCAAATTTCAGTCCATGGTAAATGTGGAAAGGGCTGGCACTCCAACTAACACACCAGGAACTGAAATCTGAGCTGGCAGAGAGGAAAACAAGGAGCTTTGCAAGGGTCTAGTTCAAGATTTAATCTGTCCTTTAGAACAAGCCCTAAGTTCACGCTTGATCCATATTTTATTCCAGTGGTATTGGGGCATCAATGTAAGTTAATTAAGGGCAGATGGCTGAATCAATAACTGCCTCCAGTTAGTTTTTCACTTGGTGCCTTCTCAGATCTTGTGGATTTGCACGTGAAGCTGATCCTGAACCACTGCAGCTTTCAACCCAACAAATTAAACTGCTAATTTCAGGGTGCCTTGATAAGGGAGCTGCAAACCCCTGGAGCTGTTTCATGTGGAACTTAACTGTCCCACAGGCTTTGGGAGAGGCTGGACCAGTAGCTGGGTCAACAAGCCTTTTAGTGTGTGTTCAAGGTCCCAGTACCAGAATGGATTTGTTCCTGCCCCAAGGAACTTGAGCTTGCTAACATAGGCTTCTTTTCTTCCTGTGAAATGAGTCTGACAGAGAAAGATTTGTACTCTACTGAGGCAGCGTACAAGTTACTAGAAATGGAGGGATAAAGAAAACACAGCTTTGGTATTCTGGCAGTTCTTGGCCAAGAGCCTGAGTGAAAAATTGCTATTTTGGAGTACGCCATGTGATGTCCTTTCAAGAACACACTTGAAATTCTGTTTTGAAAGCTTAATCCCCCTCATTCAGTAGTCTCTCTGACCATTTTGCCAGTCTGCAAGTAGCTCAGCTGGATTTCACTCCTTAAAAGTGAATCACAAAGCTGCCCTTGCAGCTGCTGGGATTGACCACAAGGATATAGGGGCTAGAACTCCTCTGGAGTACCCAAGTAACAGTTTCCACAGTTACGACTAACCTATGGTAACTGGGGAAGCAGGTTTAACTTTTTGTATACGGTGTGTGGGAAGGAGAGCCAGAGAGCAGTCAAAATATGTTGCTGAGAAGACTTAACCTCGCAGTGCTACTGTGAGGAAATGGAGCCACACAGGAGGCTCCCTGAAGTGAGTACCTGGGCTGTGTATGGGCTTGAAACCAGCATTATAATGTCATTTAGAGGTGGATTTTTTTCTTTTACTGGCATAGTTACAGTAATGTAATATAGCCCAGGGAGTGAATACAATTAGATACCGATAGAAGCAATTTTTCCTGAAACAAGTTATTCCACTTTCCATATCAGAATATACGATAAAAGAAGAAATATTTTCATATCTTTAGAGCTGCATCCAGACTCGGATGGAATTGTGCTTTTTTATTTACACCACTATAGTAGAACTTGTGCATACAGACAGAATTGTGGTTTCTCTTGAAGTGCTTAGTTCACTTTGAGGCACTCCTGAAGTGCTGTCTGATAAGAAACATCTTGCAAAAGCCAGAGCTGCTGTGCTGCAGTGGCACCTGGGGTTTTGGCTCCCATCTCCCCACCTCATTCCATTTGCTTTCAGACAACCAGACCATTCAGAACACAAACATCCTTTGGTAAAAGGCTTTTTTCTGTTTCTCCACAGAGACTCTTCAAGGTAAAAACTGTTTTCTTCAGAGACAGTTCTACCTTTATATGCTCCTGTAAACTGGCTCAGAAAAAGTCTTCATGCAGCTGTTTTTTCCTCTCCTTTCTCATCCATCCCTGGGTTTGTGGAAAGAACATGCAATGGGGCACAGACTGTGAGAAGCCAGTGTGAGATGAGGACTGGATGCTGAGCTCCTGAAATAGGTCTGGCTGCAGAAGTACAACAGCATTTGTAAAAAATGGCTTTAAAAAGATTTAGTGTTTCAGTCTGTTGGGAAGTGAACTGCTCACATATTGCCAGTAGATTGTCTGCGTTTTACTGAGACCTACAGACCCCTTGTGCTCCAGAGCTAATCATGCTGGGGGATGTTTGACCAAATGGGAAATGGATGGGCTGTATCTGCTCCGGGAATCAGAGCAAACTCCATTTTTCTTGCAGATTTTCAGTTCTAGAAAATTCAGCTCAGCTTTAGGAAAATAAAGCCATGAAGGTAAGTAATTATTTGCCCCTTCTACTGAGAGTATAAAGAGAAAATGAAAATTGATCAGAGCTGTTACCAGGTTAAGGAATTGCAACTGGGGCAATCTGAATAAAAGTAGATAACATAAAGGCTAGTAAAATGTTTATCACCTCTAATATGTCCATTTTTATGACTGTCTTGGGTAAATGGGATCCACTGGTTGATTTTTATTTGTTTCAGTTTAATGTAGTAAATTTTGCAAACTCTCCTGGTCAAGGATTATGTCGTGCTTGGAAAATTACTGTATGCGTGGTTTCTTTGGCCTTGAAAAGTCTTGCAAAGTCTTTCTTAAGGATTTGATCTCAGCCCAAAGAGGTATGAGGCAGGATCATGGCTGACATCCCAACACCAAAGTTATTTTGGGGAAATTTGTACAAGCAAACTGTGTTTAGAGAAGAGAAGGGCTAGCCTTATGGTATGTGAGGTTTTGTGAAACTTACTAATGATATTTTGGGGTTTTTTCCATCGGTTCAAGTTTTTTCCTGTCATGCTGATTTGGTGTTTTGAAAGGAAGTTTGCTGGGTACAAGTGATCTGCTCTAACAGAATTAAAGGTGCTTCCAGGTTTATTGCAGAACCAGGCTGCCCACCAGTGACCTGCACTGAGTGTCAGTGAGTTTTGAAATGAGGGCATTCACTTCTTCCTTGGATATGTGATTCTGCTCTCCCAAGAACATGCCTCACCTTGGCACTGTGGACTGATACTGGTTGATCAATAAATCTACTTCTCAGCATGGTGTTTTCCAGGTCTAAACTGAGCTGTTATTACCTACAGGTCCAGTGCTTTTCAATTCCCATGCTGTAAATACAAGCTTCAAAAAAAGAAGAAATTTGAGATATAATAATGTATGTGAACTGAAAAGATGAATCAGGGCAGTATTTTAAGCTTCTGGAATAAGTGCTTTTATCTCTTATTTTGGAGTTTTTGTCACAAAGCATCTCACAGCTGCGTCTCAGCAAGCAAAGAGGAGGGGAAATGATTTGCAAAATGCAGCAGAAAGACTTGTCTTGCATCTATCACACATATTTAAGACAAATAGCATCATCTTGTCTGTGTGACCAAATCATCTCACCTGTTTTCCTTTCATTCTCTTGTAATGGCACTGGATATGGATTATAGGTTGTAAAGCAGAGAAAACACAGCTTGAAAAAGCCAGAGAGATTTGGAATTCAGAAGAGATTCACCAAATCGACACAAAGCAATGTGAGAAAAGCCACTGAGCTCTTTTGGTTTCTTGTCCAATGCACTGACACACTGCACTGACACAGGTCCTTTCTTACAGTGTTCAGGTATCTCAAAGGAGTGACAGAGCTGCCAAATTGTTTTTACTTCAGGCCCTTAGCTGCAAAATAAGAAGGTGCACAGGGTTTTTCTGCCTGTCATTGTTTGTTTTTTCAGTCAGGAAGGACCCCAAAGAAATAGGTGCTTATTTAGAGATAAATGTTTTGCTGGATGTGTGAAATGTGCACAGAGAGCAAACCACAATCCCTCTCAAAAAAGAGACCTTTTACAGATCAGCTGACTCTGGCATCTCTAAAGATAAGGGAGTCTAGGAGAAAATTTAAATCAGTTTCTCTACAGTCCAGGTGCAAATAGAAGAGTTGAATGGGGTCTTTTAAAATGCTACTCCTGTGGACTTGGCAAAGTTTCCATGTTGGAAATTCCTGGCAGCAGCTCAGCTGTTTTAGCCCTTGGGATGTGTGTGAGAATGTGTCTCTTTCTCTTTTGTAAACACAAATTACCTGTTGTGCTATTTTTTCTCCTGTAATGTGTGCTGCCTTTTTACCTTCCTGGAAAAGACCTGAAGACATCCTGAGCATTTAATTTCTCCCTTTAAATATTTTGGTTTTGATCATCATAGCTTCCCTAATATGAGGTTTCACAGCCTCACATTAACATGATCTCACCTGGTTCTGCTCATCTTCATGTGTGCCAGACAAACTGATTTGGACAAAGCCTTGGTTTAGGCACTGTGAAACTCTCCAGACAGTCCGAGTTGCACATCCACAAATTCACAGCAGGTTTCCAACAGTGCAGCTCTGCACACTGCCAGGAGGGCCAGGCAGAGCAGGGATTATGTTTTGGGGTGTGTAGATGTTTGTCAGATTTTCCTAATCAGGATGGAAATTCAGACTTGTCAGGAGTGGGCTCATGTCTGCTTTTGGTGGCTGCACTTCACCAAGGACTTGGAGGTTCTGCTCAAGGGCTGCCTTGCCAAACCAAAACTTGAGTCACAGGAGCTGCAAGCAGCTGACCCTGCTTCACTGTGTTTTAGGAGCAGCACTGTCCCCATGCACAGGCATAATCAGCTCCTGTGCCAGGCCCCAGGCTTGGAAAACTTGGGATGTAGCCCAAATAAACCACCATTCTTTAAAATGCAAACAGAGTTTTTAGCTGCCTAGTCAGGAAGGAAAAAAAATACCTAAATGTAGCTGCTTGGGAGATGTCTGCTTGTCTCTGCAGGCAAACTCAAGCAGTGGGAATTAGCCCTGGCTTGCTGGGGGCTGGGGAAGGGGGAGGACAAATCCTGCACCAAGCCCTACTTCCATGCTCTGCATGTCCCTGCCCACGTGCTGGGATGGAAGTGCAAACCACACATCAGCTACTGAACGATGCTCGCACAAGGATGCTGGGAGTGGAAATGCAAAACTAACCCGTATAGGTGTAATTTTCACTAATGGCCCAGTACGTCCAGTCAGAACTAGCATTTGTCTCTGGGAGGGATGCCCACTGGGAAAGGTCCCTGGTGTAACATCCCCTCCCATCCAGCTCTCCTACCTTCCAGGCTGTGTTTGAGCACACACAGATATGCTGTTACTCTTGGATGTCTTTTCAAAAGCTGCTCCTAAAATTTTACTGAACACAACACAGAAATCTGTGAGGACTTTTTAAACTCTCAGTTGCCATTTCCTGCAGAATTGTAGTGTGGGCAGAAAGAACCATGACAATGCAGCACAGCATCCTCCTGCCCTGTGAGCTGCTGTCCTTAAGGACCTGGAACCCAGCAGGGGTGAGTGCTGAAGCCAGAAGAGCACGGCCACCAGTGCCGATGAGCAAAACAGATACTTTTGTGTCTTTTGTGCTGTGTTCTGCAGCTTGTTTGCTGATGGCACTCAAGCTATCCATCACAAAGCCAGCTTGTTAATATCTGTATAAAAAGCAGTCACTGCACATTCTAAGGTGCAGCCAGACCCTGGCTGAGGTACTGGCAGTATTTAATGAGTAGGATTAATCCATTCCAGAAATTGCAGGACGTTCCAACCCCTGCCTTACATGTTTGGGAGAACCCTGGAGTGTTTAAATGAAAAGCTGAAGGAATCAGCAAGAAGGTGGCTGTAGTTATACCTGAGAGGGTGCACACACCTGCATGTTAGGGAGATTTCATAAGGAGGGATTATTACAGCACCCTTCAGAACTGAAGGAATTCATGCTGTAACATTACCTGAAAGTGCCTGTTAGTCATGAAAAGTGGGACACAAATCCTCACTTCTCCTTGCCGTCTTTTCTTCCTGAAAAATGAGATTCCTCTGGTAGAGTTGGGGGATGCCAAAGACACCTCCACTCTGTGTGTTCTTGGGCTATGTGTGACCCTCATGTCACACTCCTGCATCCCTGCCCATCTCCAAGGTGTTTCCAGCCCCGTGCAGCATCCCCTCCCTGTGCCGCACTCCCATGAGCCAGGTGCGGTCAGAGGCCGTGAGCTGTGGGAGGGACCAGCTGGGGATGTGCAAGAGGCAGGGCCACACTCCCTGACAGATTGTACAGTTTTCTGGGAAGCTCTTTCAAGAGGACCTGGAGTCACAACAGGATTTTTACAAAATTGGTTTGTAATCAAGATTTGTATGTAAAGATAGAAAGACATTTGAGTGGTCTTCTGTATCCAACTACAAACAACTCAGATCCATTTAAAGCTGGAAACCTGGCCTGGACCTCAGTGCCAGCACATGCTGCCACGTATTGTCCATGTATGTCTGTGGCATGACCTCACACATCAGGGATGAAGGGAATTCAGAGACTGCACTCAGACTTGCAGGTTTTAGAAACTGAAATTTTGTTCCTCAGTGGCAACAAGAACAGCAGGAAGGAACAGGCTATTTATTCAAATATGTTCAAATAATACTTTCAAATGGAAAATATTGTAGCATTTGCTGAGCAATTTAGGCACTGTGTAAATATAAACGTCTCAGAAATGTTCCTTATTCATTCTGTCATGGACATTCTTACTGCAGTTTATTCCCATTTCCAGCAGATGTCTTCAGTGCCCGAGGAATGATCAGGAGAGCTCTGGTTTTATATTGCTTATCCAACAAGTTAAAAAAGAGCAGGTTCTCCTCTGCCTGTTTAATGCTCAGGGTAAATCCCCTTTGTTGTACAGCCTCATGCCAGTGTTACCCAGTAAAGGATCAGGCTCAGGCTGATTATACATTTTCTAGATGCTTCAGTACTCTTGGATGAGCAGCTGCAGACAGACACACATCGGGTCAAACATGTCTGTACAGCTGGGGTTTCAATGTTGTAAAAATGTTGTACTAAGGAATTGGGGATCATTTGTCCTGCTTTTGTTAATATTGTTTCCTAAAATAATACAAGGGGCTCTGCATGGAATAAATCAGCCTCATATAACAAGGTGACAAGTTACATCCCCAGCTGGTCCATCCCACAGCACAAACACACAGCTCAGGTCCTCTGACTGCAAGGATTTTCCATTTTATATCATTTACTTGCACCAGTGGCTCAAAAACCCCAGTATAAACCAAATCTGCATCCTCAAGAAAGATAATTTGGTTCAGCAATGTGTATTTTAACATGGAGAGTTGAGCAAGGATTTAAAAAAGAATCCTGTGGGGGTTTTCCCCACCAAATAAGCTACAACAGGGACATAAATATTACTTGCTGAATTTTTAATGCTGTAGCTATGACTGGATTCATTTAGAGGACTAATCAGCTCGATGCTGTCCCTATCAAAGCCAGTGGGACAAGACCTGTGAGATTCCAGTTTGAGTCGAGCTTGCCATCTTAATGAAAATAAGGAAGGAAGCTTGCAACAATTACCCTTTTATTTTCCTGTTTTGCAAGTTGATTAGTGAACAGAACACTGTAATGACTTTATCCACTGCTGACATGTTGAACAAAACACAGATCAAAGATCTCATATGAATCATATTATGTATGCTTTATTAAGTTAAACCACAACCTCAGGGAACGTGCTGCAAGAAATACAGTATTGAAATGAGACATTTAATATGTGAATGGTGAGAACTGGCAAGAGTAAGTGTGGTGTGGCAGCCAGTGGCATCCAGCACGTTTGGGTGAGTGATTCCAGATCGATCATCCAAATGAGACCTTAAAAATGATTGCCTCTGTAAATATCCTGCCCTGTGCCTGTGCTGAGCCTGGGCACTGCCCTCTCTAGTGCCACCCTGCACAAACACACCTCTGCTCTGTGGGTTCAGCATCCCCTGGCAATCAGACTTCATGATGGCACTCGTTTTACAGCCCACTATGCAACACCATTTCTCAGCTGATCTTCAGATGGAGCAACCTCAGCTCTACTCACCAGGTGAGGACGAGCCAGAAGGGCTGGATCTGCAGCCTCCTCTGAATCCATGCCCTTGCTGGGTTTGGGGGTCACTCCTTTCCCTGGGATGCCCTTACCAGAGGCGATTATTCAAATGTGCATGGAGAGAATGATCAAGAAAATAGCAGAAAATTCTTATAATGGCAACATTCAGTGTTGGTTCATGCTCTGAGTTATCTGATGGGAAAGCAAGGAAAATTTAGATTATCGTCTCTCATATTTTTATGGAGCTTTCCTGACTGGGCCTTAGCAGAGGGCATTCAGAACATGACTCTGTGCATCTCCATTGCTTTGGAGCAGGTATGATTTGAGACACAGCTGTGAGCCATGCAGGCAAAGCTTCCAGCTCAGCTGCTGTTAATTAGGATTCTGCTGTTAATTTGGTAAATTGAGAATTAAATGCCAAAGAACCATAAGTCCTTAAACCAAATGGCAGTATTATGGCATTGAACAAATAATTTCATTTTTCCTTTCTACAGCAGAAATGGTTCAGAAACTCAAAGGGATGCTTTTGTACAAGCAAAGGGATACTTGGTGAGTCACAGGAGACTTGTTTTTTTTTTTTTTTTTTTTTTTTTCACAGTGGGAAAATATTTCTTATATGAAATGCAGACACTAGAAGGAAAAAACAGCAGCAGAGAAACAGGAAAATAATCTGCCAAATCAAACTGATTTAGAAAAACACTTCACTTATCATCATCTCTCTTCTGTGTTAGCAACAAAAGAAATGTTTTCTCCTAGAAGCCTCTGGAAAACATCATGGATCTAACAGGGCTCCAGGCCACAGAATGCCTGTCACAACAGAAGACACCCCAGTGACCGCTCAGCAAACTTTGCACACCAGCCTTTACAAACGTTTGGTTATTAGCTTATCACCTGGCTGGCCCAAGGAGAGAAATCCTTATCACAGATAATGCATCCAGCATCTCTGCCATCTCACTGTGTTCTTCCAAGGCAGGAAGATGCTGCATCATGTCCTGCTGCACGACATGGTGAGCCCCAGCTCTCCATGTGGGAAATGTATTTACACAGATTACCCAGCAGACAGGCACAACAGGATTTGTACTGCAACCTGCAGCTTGTCAGGGAGATGATGTTTGGCAGGGACACAGCCAATGTCTGGCAGAACGTAGCACATTTCCAGCTCTGGCAGAGGCAAAGGCAGAGGTGCTTCCAGCAGGGAGCAGGAGGACGGAGCGGGACTGGCAGAGCCCCTGGGCTGGGCAGGAGGGGCAGATTGCAGGAGCCGTGGGAGCAGGAGGCCCAGGCTGTGGCTCTAAGAGCAAACCTGCCCCAGAGAAATGCTCACCTTCTACCCCCCAAGCCCTCAGCACTCACAGCAAAACAGGCTTTCCTTCTGTACTTTTCCCAGTTCTTTTGGGCTAAACGTAGCGCCTCAGCCTGGTCCCTGTGCAAGAAAAAGCAGCTGTCCCAGACAGATCAAAGTCCTCCTAATCCGTGAAGGAAAAGAAGCAAGTCCCCACAGTTGCAGCCCTCCCTCAGTCGAGACCTCATATCCCAAACCACAACCCTCTGCCCCTTTCAGTAGCTGGGAGCTGCTGGTCCTAAACTAACAAGTGCCAATGGCATCTCTTAATTGAATCCCTCTTAATCCCTGCCTGCCCAGTTTGAATCGTGGTATCTGTATCAAGCATTAAACACCATGAGGCTTCAGAAGCTGAAAGACCAAAGAGTCTTCCTTTGATTTTTTAGATTATGTTTTAGTTGAGACAGTTTCAAAGCTTTTACCAGCTGTGTAGGCTGTTCCTTCCTAAATGAAAGCTGATCTTACATGATGACAGGTGTAGGAGCTTTTAAGACACAGGACAATCACTATGAAGGCTGTCAATGCTTGTTCCTTCCCTTTTTTTTCCTCATCTTGCCCAAAATGCCTGCAGTTCCTGTAAGTGAGAAGAAAGGTTTCTATATGTGAAGGGTTAATCCACGTGTGTTAAATCCACCTGGAGTTTCTCTGTCACTCTCTGTGCAGGATGAAAGTGGACATGACCCATATTCTTCAGAAGGTAAAAAATTCATTTTCCAGAGAATAACAATGATGACTGAGTATTGCAGGGACTCTGGAACCCCTTCAGAGAAAGGCTGGGACCCCTTCCAAGCACACACATGAATCAACAGGAAACATGCTTGAAATCTTACTGGATCATTACTCTTGGGCAGAGATACACAATTCAGTTTTTTTCCTGCATTCATCCTCTAACTCTTCCTCACCTGCACTGTTCTCCCAGTGCCTTCCAGTTCCTGCCCAGTGCTGATGGGGAGGTGACAGAGGCAGGCCAGGCAAACACAGGAGCAATGGCTTGGGTAGGGTCAGCTGGGCACCATCAATCTGCAGGGCAGCACTGAGCCGATAAAGCGACACTCGCATTCACGCTCTAACCTCTCACAGGACAACACTGGGATGTTTGCCTAGGTGTCACAAATTACTCGGGAGAAAGGTGCTTAGAGTGTGTGGATTGTTCTGGCTCTTTCTGCAGTGGAACAAAGCACTGGCTCACATCAAGGGACCCCAGTGTTGCCAGGGGGAAACTCCCACACAGTTCTCCTGGAGCTAGGCGGGTGTGCTGGCAATCGTAGCCAAACTAGGAGAATCTTTCCTGACAAAACCCAAGCAGGAGGAACCAGTAAGCTCACAGAAAATGAGAGGGGAAGCACAAAATGGAAGATGAGGTGAGAACCAGGGATACTGAGGATCTAAGGTGGATTTTTGCATTTCATGCAGATGCTGCACAAAGGCAACCTGCCACATCCTGCTCTGTGGTAGAGTGTGTGACAGGGCACTGCAGATGGCCCAGTGGGAAAGCTGGTAAAGGCAGAGCTTTAGTGGTAATCACAGAGAATTTGCAAAAGGCTATGGCTGTTTGCTTTCCGCCTCATCCTGACCCTGTGATTAGGGATGCACTGATCATTACTTCCTTATTAAGGCTTGAAAACAGAGGGCAGAAATTTACTCTGCTCCTCTACACACTCAGCAGTGTTCCTATGAGCTTTGAGATTATAGAGCAGATTTGGTAACTACTGAAGTGAGATTTTCCAGGGACATCACAGGCTTTGAAGTGTGTCCTGCGTGACTGGAATGAACCAAAGCCAACACTCCCTCTTTGTTTAGATATTAAACTGAAGTTTGTTCACTTCTTTCCCTCATGCAGGGAGACCTTTAAAGCCATGTACTCAAGTACAGACTGGAGATGACTGTAGGCTTTGGTAACCATCACCAGTTCTTCCAAAGACGTGGAGCCCTGGGTTAAGACCAAGGCCCAGGAGAGTGAGATTCAAAACTCAGTCTTGTCCTCCTGTTTTCTATAAGCTAATCTGGTGGTGACTGCTTTGGTTTCTATTTTAAGATTATTCCATTAGAGAATTCTAATTTCTGAATGGAGCTGTCTCTCTGAGGATAACTTGTGTGGCAGTCTGAGTCCTAAACTTCTGGAAACTAGTTTCTCTTCATATCAAAAGACACTTCCCTAAACACTTAGTGAAAGGTGTTTCTGTAATGTTTTGAATTTCTGAGACTGTGACATTCAAAATTTTATATCTACATTGTTAATGTTCTGTAAAGCAGCACACAGCAGTTTTAATAACCTCGATTTACTCTGTAATAGACAAAATAATTTCTTTGTATATCCCTGTCTTAGTTTGGACAAATTGGAGGAAAATATCTTCTGATATAAGTCAGGTTGCAACCACCCCTCCCCCCAGGTTCGGGAAAAAATATTTCCTCGAAGGAAAGTGAAAGAGATAAAAGCTATTTATTTAATAAACACACAGGAGGGGAATAATAATGCTAAACAATGACATCTGTCTCTCTGTGGAGAGCAAAACCTGGGAAGATTTCAGAGTTCTTCTGTAGGTGTGGTCTCTCTCCTCCTCAGAGCTGGGTCGGCGAGGGCCCACCCCCCCGGGCCTCCGGGAAAAAATTCTCCTGATGTGTTCAGATGTTGTTGAAACAGTCTAGAAGAGAAGAAGAGAACAAAAAAACCCCTCAAAATCCTAGGAAAACAAAGTTCAACTCTCTGTCTCTCGCCAGAAAAAGAAGTGCTGAAAAAAAAAAGAAAAAAAACCAAGTTGACTGAGGGAAAAAAAACCAAGGGTACCGCTGAAGCCGAGGAGTGTATCTCTGTGTTCTTGAAACAACTGCTTTGAAAAGTTTTTTGTTTTGGTTTTTTCTGTCCCTCTCAGGCTCAGTTTAAAGACACAGAAAAGGTTCGTGGGCATAGAGTAGCGATAGGGGATACACATCATAAAGTCACCCCAAGACATTCCCACAGTGACCAAAATGGAAAATAAGACCTCAAGTTTTCTTCCTAAGCAGTTCCAAGTTAGTTCCCTAATGTGACCATAATACTAGAATAAAACATAGAGGCCAAGGATAATGCTATGCTCAACATTTTATTTATATTTTTGTGTAAACATAATTTGCTTTGTAGGCACAATATAACAAAAGCTCTAAAGCAACAAATACAATTAAACAGTGTTTCAGTTCACTTCAATCAGGCTTAAGTTAAAGAAGCTTTCACAGTTCCTTTAAGGCAAATTGAGAAATAATTTGTTTCACTTGAAGAAACTATCCAATTGTCTCAAGAGTTGTTTAAACAACACTGTCAGTAGTAAGCACAAACCTTCATTTCTGCTACGGTAAGACTTGGTCAGTGACAAGCCTTGGCTTCACCAGTTTGAACAGCACCACCTCCACCCCTTCCAGCATGATACTACTGCTTGTGGACTCCTGAAAGGTACTTAGGGCTTGTGGGCCAAATTCTGCTAGCACACATCCTGCTTCCAGAACGGATGCCTGGAAAACTTCCATTCATTTCAGTAGCAACCTCCCTACATGCCATATTGATACCAGCAAAACACCGAGCAGAGTTTAGCTTGCTGATGGTCACACTCAGCTGTATTGCACTCAGGTAGTTCCAGAAGTATTCCTTTGTACTCATTGCAATTACCTGATATTCTGCTGATCAGAAAATGGCCCTAAAATTGGTATGAATTAGCATGAAGACTATTGTTTGCCTTGCTAACAAAACCAGAAAGAACTAGCCAAAATTATGTGATTGTTGTCCCTATGGTGTCTGTGGCCATGACCAAGATCACCCATATTTGTCTTGCAGGGTAATTTAGAAGTAGAGCCCACCAGACTGCGGTTTAGAACAGAAGAATGGGTTTGCTATTCTGCTTGCCCTACTAATTTAAGGCCTTGAGAATGCCACTTACTGCCAGCTCGAAGGTCACCAGCAATATTGCTCACTTTGGCGTCAAATCAAAATTCCTAGTTATGTTAAGGTCTGTTGCAGGACAACATCATTACACTAGCTGCAAAACAAAATTGGGCATGTTTCCTACTGCTGTCAGCTGATGAGTCATGAAAACTTAATGGCCCTTCTTAAAAGTCCAACTGGCAAGCCAAATAAATGGAAAACTCTCACTGAATACATATTTTCTTCTGTGGATAAAGTCCCTGTTTGGGCCTGAAATGGCACTGGAAGTGTAGGCAAGCTTGACAAGAAACTCAACTATAATGAAGAGAAAGAAAAGAAGTTCTGGTTGGATTAATAGTTCAAAAGCTTTTTGGCATTTTTCTCCACAGTTATTTCTTGCAGTTATTTTTGAATTTGTTCAACCCAAGGGAAACTCCTTCAGAATGAACCATCTACACAATTATCTGACAGTGATTTCATGAGTACAGTGTAAAGAGATGGACATTAATACTCAGGCAGCAAAACCAAACAAACAGAAAAAATGTAATGAGAATCTTCTAAAACCACACATAAAAGTCTTCCAGACCCAGAAGTGCTCTCACACTGAGAAAAGCCTGAGAAGCACCTCCCTTCTCATTGTTCTGTATTAATTTTTAACTTCTATTACAACATGCTACTTGTAGATTTAGGTGAACAACTAGTCATGTCTGGGTAAATACCTCCTTTCGAAAAGAATATTAATTTGAAGCTGTAGGCATTATGCAAGGTGTCTCCCAGTCCTTCAGCATTTCTACTGTACATGACTGCAGTAATTTTAAAATAACTGTTTTAACAAGACAGTTGAGGACCTGAGTAGCTGCTGTTTGGACAGGTGAAGGATGTGGAAAAAAGATCTACTTTGTTCATGTTTAGATATAGTTTCCACTAGTGGGAGGTAGATAAGACTAGCTGGTCTTTGAATACTTGATCCTGTAAATAATAATAAATGTAACTGTACAAATGGAGCAGAGCTTTTGATAGAACAACTCACCTAGATAAAAGTTATCTCTGTGCATGATTTATGGTGGGATTAAGGCCAAACCTCATTTTTTATAGGGTTAACTTCTGCAGGAGTTCAGCTCCAGCCTGACAGTTGACCACACATTAGTGATTTCAGAGCAATAAACTCCATCACCAAATTTCTTTCCTCATCCTGATAAGTGATCCTTACCAATGCTACTTAAAATGAAATTTCAAATTGGTTTGAATTTGACATATGAGTCAATGTGTCCTTACCAGAAGATGTTGATCAAAGCCTCTCAATTAATGATTTCTTGCACAATTTCAGATTCCACGATTCTAGATGAGGTACTTTTGAAAAGGCAGATAGGATTCCTTATGAAATTATGAAGTATGACTGAGGAAAATGAAAAGTCATCTTTGTTGCTACTTTTATTTGTGGTTCATTAAAGGAAAACTATTTTAACACTGGAAGTCCAGAAATACAAAATTATCCCTCCAGTTACCAGAATCTTTCAGACAGCAAGTGGGGATTTTTTTTTACTGTTTCCAACTTGGAAAAAAAGCCCAAACCTCCCAAATAACTTTATGCAAGATGTTGGAATTTGCATGAGAAAGATGTCCATCTAAAATTACACAGTAAGTTAATAAGGCTTTCAAACAAGAACAGAAAAATCCATGGGACTCCTACAGGGAAACTGGGTATTACACAGAAATGTCGTAATACTGCACTGGATGAGAATGGCACTTGAGTTCAAAACAACAATGATCAACAGCTCATAGCTCAGCTGACTGCAAACAAATACAACACACACTGTACTACAGCATTTGTTCACTGATGCACAGAAGAGATTTCCCAGTCTTGTTCCCTTCTCCTTCACAACTCCTCCTGCCTCCCCGCCTCTGGCTGCTACTGGATGAAGGGCATGCGCTCCTTGTTCTCATTGTCCCCTTCGTGGTCCTCTTCCTCCTCTCCAGCCTCGCTCGTCTCCGTGCTGTCGTTGGCCATCTGCACCATAAAAGACGAAGGACATCAGAGCACCTTTCTCACCCTTTGATTCCTCCTTATTTCAGTTTGATTCATTTGACAAAGCGACTTTGGAAACTCAAGAAGACAGGGTTGCCACACGAAAATAAGCATTCTGTCTGTGCAAAGCCTTTGCTGGCACTACACCAGTTCCAGCTAAACCTGCAAGCTGTTCCCCCACAGCTCACAGCTCTATTTCCTAACAGAAAGCTGTTTGTAGGACAGCTGCACACATGCACTCTGCTCTGTGCACTTGTAGTAAACTGATAGTAAGGCTCTCAGATAGGAAACACCACTGCATAGGAAGTTTACAGAATGTGGGACCTCTGGTTTACAACTCCTGTATCTGCTCTTCCAGGAGCAGGCAAATGGATGGCCCCACCTGAGGCACAGTGTGAAAACTCAGGGGGCAATTTCCTTTCTTTTGTATATTAAAACCCCAATGAAACTTTATAGAGCAGTGGATATGCAGATGCTGGCAGAATACACCCACGGCAGAGTGCAGATCCCAGATCATACAGGAGTGGGAAGAAACTGCATTTTCATATTTTACTGAAGATGCCTGCACAGGCAGTAGGCAATTGCAGAAATCTGTAGTTCAGAACAGCATTTAAGGAGTACACTGTGGGGGTTTTTTCACGCGGAAACATTTATTACAAGCTGTGTAAAGGTGCCGGACCCTCCAGCACTTCACCCTGTCAGTGTGACAGGTCTGTGGAGGCACAAGAGTCTGGTTCACTGGATGGGGGTAGTGTTTAACAGCACAGATTCTGGATTCTCTCATACACCCACGTTACCTCTCTTAGGACACAAGTATTAGCTTATAACTACTTCAAAACCAAATAAGCAAGGGACCCATTTACATTTAAAAGAGAAATGCAGTGATGTTCCTTCCCTGTTTGATTATTAGCCTCTGCTGAAAATCGCAAACACAACCTGATTTTTATGCAGAAAAGCATTGCTCTGAGGTTACCCATATTTTTGAGTTAACACCCTTTCATAAAAGTGCGTTGTTCCACATGTGAGGTCCTCAAAGCCTTCCTTTTCCTTGCAGAGATTTTGTATGAGATTTGGGGGCGGTTTTAGAGTAAGAGCTTAACTGTAAGTCCAGGTTCTTTTCTGTTCTTTTGAAACAGGAGATATCTCAGGTCTGAAAGCGAACTTCATACATCAGTATTGATTTAAAGTCAGTTTTGCATTACCTTCTTTACTGCTCTTTCCTACACCACAGTGAATGCTCAGGCGTGAGCCCAGCTTTCATTTACCACTGCTCTCTGAAAGGTTTCTGTACCATGCTAAGTGCTCCAAATCCACTGCTCCATCACTGCTATCTTCCTTCAGGACATTTCTAGAAATATTTACATATTATACTTCATGTATTATAAAAAGCAGTAAACTAAATTCCCACCAAAAGTGTACTCTAACTTTAGTGTGGGAATCAGAAAGCACTTTTATGTTTGCATACTAAAGTAATATTGACTGTGTTTTTTCCTGTTGAATCCACTTATTCATTCAGGAATTTTTTAGTGTGAGTAATGTCTATTTGTTTTCCATCACAAGGACAGAAAGACTCACGGCAGTTTTACCCAGATCCAACACTTGCAGGCACATTTTTGGAGAAGAAGATAGCCATTCAGTATAGAAAAGTAACTGCTGGCACTGCAGGAACTACATTACACTTTGAGTTAAATACACAAATTATGGTTACTGGTGGTATTTGGGTGCTATGGATTTAGAAGAAATCAGTGTCAAAAAAGCATTGCAAGGGACATGTGTCCAGAAGTCACTGCCAGGCTGTATCGTGCCTGGCTGTACATCATGTCTGCAGTGCTTTGCACTCACCAGGGGAGTGGGTGCTTTCTCCACATCCAGAATGAGTTTGCCTATATTCCCTCGGTCATGGATTCTCTGCATGGCCTCCTTCACCTGAAAGAAAGATCAGCATTGGTAATTTTCAGTCACACCCTAGGAGAAGCCTGAATCCCTCCCTTCCAAAACCAGCAATACGTTTAAGGCATGCTGTGTGCAAGGTCACTCAAAGAGCTGCTTGAGAAAAGACCGATAGTTAAACATTTTTTAGTGAATTTGTAAGGCCTGGCTTTTGCACTGTGTTTGCCAAAATGTGATGTGAGTCCTGAAGACAGTCTCTGAACAGCATAACACATCCATAACCAAAGTGATGGATAGCTGAGGTGCAGAGAGAAATACAGGCTCAGGGAGGTAATCCTAGAAGGTTGTTCATTGCATTTTATCTTTGCAGAATATTTATCAAGACATCTTACTTTCACTGAAATTGTGAAATGTTTTTCTAATTGACCTATGATATTTTTCAATTAATTTCTTACAGGTTACCACAGAGGAAATGCCGTGTCCAGGCAATGACTGGGATTAATGCAGTACTGTGGGTCCTGCTGCCTAAGCAAACATTTATTTCTTTCTTTGTCTCACATTTTTTTAGCAACTGTTAAATAAGTGGTGTCCTACTGATACCACCAAGACCATCTGTTTAACAGCTGGCTGCAATTAGTGCAGTGAGAAAGGCACAAGAACCTCTTCTTACAAGTGCACTGGAGAGAAGCTTATTTTGATGTATGATGTTTCAGAACTCAAGAGAGCTCATTGTTGATGAATTGGTGTGTGTGTTGCACTGAATGTTTAATATGCAGCACACAGACCACTGTTGAGCCACTGGCACAGGGTACCCAGAGAAGCTGTGGCTGCCCCATCCCTGGAAGTGTCCAAGGTCAGGTTGGACAGGGCTTGGAGCAACCTGGGATGGTGGAAGGTTCCCTGTCCATGGCAGGGGGCTGGAACTGGATGAGCTTTAAGGTCTCTTCCAATCTATGATTCTATAAATCACAGAAAATTGGAAGATGTCAAGAGATTCCTCACTTTCACAGTGGGAAACTTCAGGAACTGAAAATGCACCCATAAAGGCTGTTCCATATCCTCATCACACTGCTCTTTGCTGGCATAATAGGGTTGGTCGAGACAAAAATGAGTTTTATGTTAATAGGATTTAGCACCTGTGACATAGTTCTACTGAGTATTTTAAGAATAATGGCACGTAAGTTTGAAAGAAAATGCTGAGTTGGGACCTGAGGGGTCCCACAGTACATTTAAAAGCCTGAATTGGGGTCCAGGCCCCCAAAATATTCCCTGAATATCTAATACAGAAGGAGGTATGTGATTTTAAAGGCAATACAGCATTCAACTTCCAATTAAATTTAATGGATGCTGGGCACAGCACAAAATGTCTTTCCCATCTGTTGGCCTTACTTGGGAAGCTGACTGCAGTGAACACAATATTACTCCCTGAATTTTGCAGAGATGTTCCTTCAATTATTAAACACCAGACTTAGGAAAAATTCTACTAGAACAAAAGAAAAATTGCACTGCAAACACAATGGCTTTTTAATTTCGGGCATTCTTGTAAATTCACCTCAGAAAACACAATCTTATGAATCCCACTGGATAGCAGGCTGACCTCTAAATGTAGTCCACAAAATCACAATACCTTTTATGAAGCTACCTTAGAGCATAGACAACACCCAACTACCCTGTCAGACTAGTTCTGCACTATGGATACTATTCCTTTAAGAATATCCAACAAAGATGCTGAGAAGCAGCAGCTCTATAATTTTTTATGGCTGTTATTAACCAAATCAAGCTTTTAGGAGGTTACAGCACAGCATAAATAACAGAATTGGAGAAATCAGCAAACAAAATTGCCCGTCCACTGAAATTTATAACCAGAACATCATGTGGAAAGCAGGGTATGCAACATTTATTTTAATTTGTACCATATCATATTTAGCAAGGCAAATTTGAGAAAATGTGTTTTCCCTGCTTTTTTTCACATACACAATATCAAATTTAAGCCCCTGGAGAAAGGTTCAGGAGTTGTTTCCAAGACACTTGTAAGTAACTTGCAAATGCAAACAGCAGGCAGAGGCAAAGGGAACAATAAAACTTATAACAATAATAGTGGCTATGGAATCCAGATGGAGCTATTAAAATATATAAAAACATGGAAAAGAATTTGAAGAGCTGATACAACATCTGTGCCTTTTAGTGTTATTTGCAACTTACCTACCCAGTCAGTGAAATCCTGTACTAGTGCAGTGCCATTCAGCACACGATGTCTGAGTTGAGACCATGAGCTATTTTAGAAATAAGTAATTTTTATGTTTATGGCTGCTAACAGTCCACTTGTTCAACCAAGACTGCAACTACTTGTTTTCCAAGGTGCCTGACTATTAAAACCATTCCCTCTTCTCCTATAGGGGACAGAGATGATTTAAAACCTTCTTTGCTGTGCAAGTATGGTTAAGTTGTTCTGCACAGACTATATGGAAGCATTTACTTTTTTCTGTGCCTTTCACAGAGGGAGGAGCTTCTGTGAGTTTGGGCCTCAGTGTTTGCACATTCCCAATGAAGACAGCGCATCCCTCTGCACTTGGTTAAAGCCAGACCCAGGCTTAACTGGTAGTACAGGGAGGCATGTGGAAATTCTGGAATTTACTGGAGGCTCCCTGAAGTGGTTGAAGTTTGATTCAAAATAAACATCCCTTCCAGCAGCAAAACCACAAAGGTTTCCCTCTTCTTACGGCATTCTACCCCTAAATCCCTCTTCACCAATTATTCCATATTGGTTGCTATTTGCATTTGTCAACTCAAAGCCAAGTAAATGGATTTTACTTTTGTTTATGTGGATGAGTTAATTGAAATTACTCTTGTGCAGGGTCGTCATCAGAGGGCTCTTGAATAGGAAACGGTGCAAAGGAGTGTTTATTGATAGAAGAGTTTTCACTGGGAAAAGGACACAACTCTGTTGTCCTGTGTTGGCTTTCAGTATGGCTCAGCCCCGAGAGGATTTGTGTCTGAGGTAATGCCAAACTACAGATTTTAGCCTTGAGAGCCCCCAGACTGACACAATTTCTATCAGAGCTCTGCTATGGAATCAGAACTATTAAACATTAGTGGACTGCTGGTCCTGGCAGCAACAATACACTGAATTGACATAGTATCTCTCAAAAAACCCCATAATTTCATTATTCTTTAGGTAACAATTTGCAAAGTTTTTATTTCATTAAAAGCAAAAGTGAATCCTCTACAGTAACAGTCATAAACAGTCTTCCACTACTGAACACAGCACCTGTGCATCCACTGGGAACATGGTATGATTTTATTGCAGTCATTCTGTCTTTCGAGAGCTGATAGCAGTTTTCCTTTAAAATAAAATACAAGCTTGCATAGAAAGAAGAGAATAATAATTATCTCAGTTTCTTCCTTCTACATAGTAAAGTACTAATGACAGCACAGTACTAACAGTGAAGCACTACTACTACAAGTAAGAAACCAGCTTTCAGGAATCACAATATATACATAAATGACTTAGAGATGAAGTCCTCTGTCAGCACTCCTGACTAATTTACAGTACACTTATCTTTGAGAAATATAGGTTAAAAAAGCTCCAAATTAAGCATGTTATTACCTGTAATCACTCAGACCAGACAGAAAGGATTTTCATATTGAAATTAAAAATAGCAGGCACCACACAATTTTTACTCAAACCGTATCTGCGATGCTAAAACAATGAAAACCAAGGTGTATTCTAAACAGAAAAACGAATACAACATGCTCTCAGGGGCTGGCATTGCATTTGGTTATTTGCAGCCAGCTTCTGATTACACTGCTTTTCCACAGCTTTTGATGTCAGGCTGTAAAACCAGTCCATTTTAAATCAACTAAAAGACTTTTTTTTCCCCTGAAATACATATTGTACACCTGTCTTAATTCTATTTTCCCCCTATGTTCTCCTTGAATTTTCTTGTTTGTTTTTAGCACTATGCTTTCCCCAGGTAACTGGGACAGAATTCTTGTCTGGCATTTCATCTTAAGTCATTCATTTCAGGTCTCCACCTCTGCTGTCCTGGTTCCTTTTCCTTTGGAAAGTTCCTGAATAAAGACATTTGCCTGAGTGCAAGTCTGATCCTCTATAAATAATATATGCCTGAAACAAACAATTGTGCTCCAACTTTGTATTGCTATAGTCAAGCCTCCATTTACCCATTTTACTACCAAACTAATTTTTTGGCTGCTTGCATTCAAAATCAAGAGCCAACAGTAATCTCTGCTGAGGTATTCATAAATCCTTGCTGACATTCAGTTGGCCCTGGAACTTCATTTTGCTGTTAGAACATAGCAAGAGCAGTCTACTGCTTTATAAATACAGGGAAATTTAAATGGAAAATGTATTACTAATTATCTGTTGCACCATTTCACAGTGTGAAAGAGAAATGCAGCCTGCCTAAGAAATGGATGCTATTTTCAAGCCTTCGGATATAATTTTAAACATAATGATCCATTTCTGTGTTTGGCTCTTAGAAGGAACCAATCTCAGGAGTAAAATAAAAGAGACTGGGAAGCTGGAACATGAAACCACTCCCTCTGCCAACATAACACATCGGGGGCTTTAGGCCCACGTCAGTAACATGGATGTTTAGGAGGGAGAAACAATGAAGGCAACATGCCATGGAAAAGCTGCCTAGTGGAAATGTCAAAACCCAATGCTTTCATCATCCTACATGAATCTGTTTAGCTCAGTAATGTGATTAATTTTATTGATTTGTTTTTTTAGTGAAGTTCTACGTTTACTTCAGAAGAACAAAATACATTGAAAGACACTGGTGCAAGAGAAGAGTGGATATTCTTCAGCTGCACGAGGTTGGATGCAGTCTGTTGCACAAACTCCCATCTACAGATTACCGTTTCATTTTTGCAGACAACTTCTTTACCCCCTCACTGTCAGCTAAGGCAGGTTTATTGGATGGTGGCAGAGAACTTTGTCCTTTCTTTTCCTGAGACCCTCTGATGACAAGTGTGTTTCCCTGAGGTATATGAAAGGATTACTACTTACAATAAAGAAATCCTTCACTCCCCTTTTTGGTAAATCAGGCCATGGTGTGAAAGGCTAAAGAATCTTCTGACAAGATTACAAATTTAATCCAAGCCAGGAGTGAAATCAATTCAATTACCTCAGTGCAATCTGTAAAACTCCCGAGTCATTCTAATACTGTATCATCACTAGCTGTCAGAAAGGTTAGCAGCACCCAAATGGAGGAAACAACCCTCAGTTCCAGATGGGCACAGTGAAGCAGAGCATCAGTTTAGATTATGATCTACAACTGTAATTTTCCCTCTCATTAGTTCCACACCTTTAGCTTCAAGATTACTGTTTATTTTTGTACATCATCTCAAAGAATCACCTTTCATCCTCTGCTTACACACTGAAAATGTCCAAGCCTTCCAGCATGTCAAGACTCTTCCCCTCTAGCCATGAAATAATCCCCTCATCCACTGCAACCTGTGCTGTGCACATCACCTCAAAGCCCTACTTTTCCAGCTACATCCCCCTCTTTAATCCTTCAGCTGATTCTTCAGACCAAAAGCAAAGACAAAAGGAGCAACATTTACCCTCTGCAGCTGGCCACCAAGCCATGTCCCTTCTGCCCACACCCCCTCCTGTGAGCACTTCTGCCCAGTACTTTCTTTAAGCACCCATGTAACTTTTTGTGGGTTTTTTCACATAAGAGAGTGTCCAACACAGACATCTCCAAAGCTGGTGCTTTGGTGATTCTTTACAGCAGTTCCCCAAATGTCAATGTCACTGCATGCCTCAAACCCAGTTACACCATTCTCCCGCGCTTACTGGCTCATCCATTCACATACTGGCTCTTGGGCAGTTTCTGAAGCCTGGACTGTCTCATTGAGGGGGTGTCTGCCATGTCTACAGAACCCCCACCTGATCCTAGTGCAGCCTGCTCCTCACAGCTGTAGCACCCAGAAATAGTAACAGCACCTTTTAACCATCTGTCATCATCCAGCCCATTCATAATTAAGTAAAAGAGCTGGAACAAAGCATTTTGCCACAGCAAAATGACTTTATCTTGAGGCTGGCTGACTTCTGTTCTTCAAAGAACATGGGGAGAAAGGAGGGAGCACCCTTTAGCCTGCTTAACCATCGGAAACAGAACCATGTCTCTTCTCAAAAGGTTTGTTTGGTCTTTGGTTTGGTATTGTGCAAAACAGATCCAAAATCTACTTCACAGTCCCATTGTGGGGTTCATCAGAGGTCAGAATGGAAAGCACAGCATGACAGCTACTTTTGGAAGAGATACACAGACAGATATCTGTATATGCAGACAGATTTCAGTCCCTGCTCTACTGGTGTAATTTCCTTGACATCACTAGGTTGCACATGAATGAGTGAGAGTAGCTACTGGGAGGAGAGAAAAGCCTCAGTTGATAAAGAACTACCAGGAGTGTCCAATAGCCTTCAATCACTCAAACGTATGTTCTGTAAATGAATATTATCATTCAAGCATGGGTTTCACACAGGTCAGCACTCTTTGACCACCCCTCCCAATCTGAGCATGAACTTTGCAGCAGGAGAACTCAGTGTTTTCCTTACGAAAGCCCAGAGAGCTCCCTCCTGTTACGCCTGCCCTGGTCCTCTATGTGCAGCTAAAACAGCAAAGCAAAATTTAGCTCGTGCTTTACTGCAGGCTCTGTCTGCCAGGGCAGAGCTGTCTGCACCAGCATCGCTCACCAACAATTAATTCCTCTCTGAGACGCCTGCAACTACATCATGCCTGTGAAATCACATGGACAGGGTCTCCATGGTGACAGTGCCATGCGCTGTGCAAACATCAGCTGGCTAGTCAAGGTTACTTTGGCAACCCAAGTGTCACAGATAATGATCCAAATCTCCTTCACATTTATGAAAAAATAATCTGAATTAAAAACATGCCCATTTTTCATTCTAGGGCCAGCTCTGTTCTGTTGCTGCTCATAACTGGCACTATTTCAATGAGCCCAGAGCTACCTCCATTAGAATTACAAACAACAATATCAAGAATAATTATTTAACCATCACTTCTATACAGTAATGAAGAAAAAAGATGCATACTGCAGTTGATTCTAGCTGAGATATCACATAAGCAAAGCTTTAATACTATAGCTTTCATTAGTACTATAGAGCAAAGTAATTTTTATCAGGCTCACTGCTGTGTTCTATTGCAAAGCTATGCTGTCTTTAATATGGATTGTGAGCTGCATTCTAACTGCAGATGCTCTTCTCAGACCAGGAGAAGAGTTTTCTTTCATGTTTTTGGTATATATGACTTTTAAAACTAACACTGCACTCGCTACAAAGAAAAATCACATCATCTGTCTGCTGGATTATGTCTGTCTAGATCTGGTCTGTGAAAGGCAAGAAACTCAAGGAACCAAGGATAGCAGTTTCTGAACTTGCTGACAGCTCTGAGGGAGTTCTACTCCCTGCAGACCCTGCCAGGGCACGGGAAGCACTGAGCAGAGGTAAATCTCCCTTTGCAGCCACACAGCCCTGTGAGGGTGGCTTGGGCTCAGTGAAGGGACAGGACGTGGCTCCCCGGACAGCCAGGGCACACACATGGCCAGCAGTCACTGGCTCTTTGCTAACGACTGCCCTTCTACTCCCAGAAGAGACATCTGTCAAACTTTAGTCCTGTTGTTTTGCTGGCATATTTTCTCCTTAATAATCTTGAAATATCTCTCTCATGTTTATGCAATATGATGTTGTGGGGTAATATTTCATTGGGAAACATGCTGACTTTTTTCAAACCTTTTTTTTTTTTTTTTTTTTTTAAGAGAGTTTGCAATATTTCCCTTCCTCAGGCTGCCTTCTGTACAAGCTTTTGTAGAAAAACTGTGTGATTACTGACAATTATCCTACCAGACACAGTTATTTGGACAAAACCATCCTTTGCTGTTAGGGATTGTTTCCCTTGAGAGCAATGGAAGAACCTGTATTCAGCACAACACTCTTCCATGGGAATGATCTGCTTTCGTGATAGGAATATTTCCCTTGCACTGTGTAGCAGAATAGTCAGCAGAAGAGTGCTTCTAGCGTTAAACTGACTTACCTGCTGAGACAAATTCCTTCAATTACCTGTTTGTGTGGGAGCTGGGTATATGGGAGGCCGGCAAACCCACATCTGCAACGGGCCTGGATTCTCCTGTCTCACCTACACCCTTAATTCTGAGGAGACCTCCCAGACTCTGTTCTCCTGGAGGCTGAGGGTTTGCAGCAGCTTGCATGACAGATGGAAAAACAGCATAATATTTACAGGATTTTGAATAGGCTCTATTCCTGCCTGTGGTGAATGCAGCCAGCTCTAAAGACGCAGAAATTGAGCACTGAGCATATGTAAGAAGACACATCAAACTCAGGGTATGTGGGGCCCAATTTTCATAAACGCCTACATGGGCATGGAGAAAACATGGATACAATCAAAATGTAAAAAATTAGTATCACTAGCAATGATTTTGAGCTGATTAGAGTATTTTTCCTACAGGAGTAGTAAAATAACTTGGATCATGAAGTCTGTTTCCATGTCACGTCACATCATGTCATGTCCTGTCCTGCTAGAACCCATCTGAAAGCAACAAAGGTTTTATCCAACTCCACTGTTTATGCCCTGTCACACTGAACTTTTGCACCAATGGTTTTGCCTGCACACATGCAAACAGAAAGTACTTTTTAAATCCCTTTCATCCCTCCACTGCTATTTGCTGCTGCAAACAGCAGCAATGGCCTCTGTTCCCTTCTGCTGCCTGTCAGTGAGGAGAGACCTTTTCTCTGGAGTACCTTTTAGCCTCTCTGCATGTTGCCATGGCAGCAAGACTAAAACCAGACCCAAGATGAGAAAAATGTCAAAGGAATAAAAACTGACGCTACAGGCAAACTCTGAGTCCTCCCTTGGCTGCTGAAGATACCTATTAAGTGATACATCTTCTGGATGGAGAGCTACAGCTGCAGAACTGTGCTGTTTTCACTCCTTCCTTACTCCTATAAGCTCCTGCTGACGTCAATGAGTATTTGTTTTGTCTCAGTAAAATTCAAAGAAAAAGAGATTCAAAGCCTTGCAATTACAGAATAACTGAGCCAAATCTCGCCAGTCTTCACTTACAGAGTCAACAGGGATAAAGCAGGAAAAAAGGCAGAATCAACAACAAATTAAATATTTAGAAGTACTAAAGAGCAGTGCCTAGATTATCAGTTTGGTGGGAGCTTTTCTAAGTGATAAAAGAGGAGAAAAGAGCCTGAAATTTGATCCATCAACACAGGGAATTCCAGCAGGTTAGGACAGCTCAGGGGCATTCAGCACTGTGACAGCTAAAGACTAACTTTTGGTTGCAGCAAAGTGCTATAGAATGGACATTTCTGTGAGACTGTGCATCATCTCAGAACCTGCACAGAGCCAGAACAGACTCTCATTTTGATTTAAACTGGCACAGCTTTTCTCAGTATCACTTATTATTAAGATAAGCTCGAAGAAAAAGTCATTTTTTCCCTGCATTATTATAGGAAATTATTACCTTATTCCTTTCAGAGTCAAGGGTTGTTTCTGAGGGGTAGAGATTTGGTAACGAAATCCCTGGAACACACTTGAGCAGAAAAGACACATCCTGTGAATCAGGATGAAGCTTTAAGGGTCCTGTTCTGGTATTTCTTTACAGCAGCAACAAAGCCAGACCTCCTACTCTATTCCTGTGAGCCACTGGCTCCCTGGGACTGGCTGAACCCTTGGAATTGATGGTAGAAATTACAATAGTCCCAAAGTTAGGAAAATGGCTTTGAGCACATCAAAGCCATGAGTAGAGGAGCTCAGAACTGGTCACCTTCATGGTATCTTTCTGAGCATTAATGCATCTTGAAGTAAGCTGAAGCCAGCTGTGCACACAGAGATGCCCCAGACACCCCTGAAGCTTGAGGTATTCAGAGGTGTTGGTCTGCAGCAGCAGCTCTTATGGTGGGGAAAATTCCTTTAGCTGCAAATGGATTTTAGCAGGGAAAAGAGACCCTCTGTACTCTGTTAGGATGCAGCAGTCTGCTGCCTAAATTGAATTAATATATGATGCTCAGTTTGCTGTATTCCTGTACTCCATCACAATCTGTTACAACAAATTATGGCAGGAAATAAACTTTATTACATTCATCACTACGCAATTAAAAAAAAGAGATATCTTATGTTGTTATTGACTATCAAGCTCCATGCTCCATGGTGCTCCATGCACCAGTTTTTACACTCCCCTCAGCAATGTTGCCCTGTGATCTCTTTGAAAAATGTTTGGAGGAAAACTGCACCAACCCAAAGATGATCTTATTTGTTCTCTTGCCCTCAGCTCCAGTAGTTAGAGGGTCATTAAACTCTCCTGCTCACCCTCAGAATGTGCAGACCTAATCCTGAGCACTCTGCTTTGTGTGGTGCTGTACTGCTGGCTTTTGAATTACAACGCCTGGGCTGTCGAAGGGGAATGTTGCTGATCTCCTCTGAACAGCCTTGCAGCAGGAGTCCTGTCTGGTTAATTCCCTGTGGGAATCCAACTGAGATCCCTCTTCACACAAGTGAAAGATCATCCAGCCTTTCTGGAGCTCCACAGGAATATTGCTGTGTGCCAGCGTGGGTCGGGTGGCCCTTCCAGCCACACCACTGCTTTAGTGTTCAGGCTATTACAGCTTTTAGTGTTCAGGGTCAAATAATGTAAGAAAAGCCACAGAACTCAGAGTGCCTGTTCTGTGTGCTGCTTCTTTTATTGTGTCCCTCTAACCAGCAGTCCTTGTCCTCCCAGAAGCTGGACAGTGGCGTGGATGGAAACTTGTTCTGACCTCCTGTGATGCAGATCTGCACACGCCCTTTGGGCCTGTGTCTGTAAGCATAAGATAATTTGTACTATCACCTCCTTGCTACTATGGTGGAAAAAAGCGATTTCTTTTTAGTTTTATGTTTAGACCAAAAGTCCTTCCAAGCCCCTGCTGGATATAATAAAACCAAAACCCCACAGGTGATTACTTTCTTGCTGTTTCCCAAGATTTCATCAGCATGTTTATTCAAATTTCTGTTTATTCACAAGAAAAAAGTTTATTTTATAGAGAGGAGGTATTTCTTTGTGTGTACCTCACTAGAGAGAATTTGCTTTCTTTTAGGAAGCTGCAAAATTACAAAAAACTTTCCACAAGGAATGTCCTTTTTTATCTCCTATTATTTTACCAGCACTCCATGCTGATGATCTGTATTAGTTCCACCTGATTTGTCTTTCAGGCTTGTTCCAGTTCTCTGATTCACTAGAGCCACTATCCAATAACTGGATCTTCACAAAAAACTAATTTCTACAATCTATCAGAGGTTTCTCCGTCTCTTACCAGCACCAACAATTTTTTTTTTGCATTTTTCACCAACACTTTTGAAGCCACACTTCAAGCCCCACAATCTGCATGAGAGTAGTTTCCCTTTTTTCTCCCTAACCTTCCCTGTTGTGGCCTTTGTCCTTTCCTTGCTTTCTTCTACTTGATCCTTGTAATAAGATCATAAAAACACATCCTCATCCTGCACCTTTCCCCTATGGCAGGTGAGTTTTCTGGAAGTCAGGCACAAAACCTTTGACTAACATGGCTTCTGCCCACTGTAACCTTTCATGTTATTTGTTAAACAATTCAAACAAGTCAAGTATTTTTCTCCCAAAGACCTATCACATATTCCTCAGGCTCTTCCTTTAGCTCTATTTTGAGTTCCTTATTTCACAATGTGGGATCTGAAAATCAGTAATAAAAGAATGAGAAAATCCTGTGTGACCTGTCTACTTATTTCGAAGAACTCTAGGTCTTCCTTTATTACTACTAAGGAACAGAAATTGTGCTTTCTTCCAGAACCACTATTCCAAAACCATGGGAAGTAAACTTAGTGATTACAAAATACAGTAAACATTCAGTCTTCCAGATGGTAATCAGTAAAAAGTCTTGACACTCTAATTTCCAAAGTCTGAGAAGCTTAATGTAAAAATCCACCTACTGGGATCAGATTAGCAGACACATTAATGTTGTGACTTTGAAAAATATCTCCATGTTATTTTGTAACAATGGATTATCTTCCGTAAAATCCATCCCCAGTCAGTAAACTAATTACGTAAACTCTTGAAACTCAAGGTAAATACCAAAGGTCTCTAACGATACAAATGAGAAAATACTTCTCTTTTGATTTCTTGTGTAATTTTTTTTTTGTTTCAGAAAGTAGTGCCATGAGGATTGCAAATCTAATTCTTCGTAAATTATCACAGTATTTTACAATCATTCAAGAAGCGCTCCAACTCAGCCCTCACCATTGGGTGCCACTCTGTAACTTCATTAAAATTAAACAAAAAACACACACTCTGTTATATTAAACTGTAATACAGTTGTTATGATAGACAGTATGATTCATGCTTATCCTCAGTTTGAGCTACATCACTTTACAGCAAGATTGAAATCATTCATCCAGGCAAGATGAAAGGTATTTGAATTTATCTTGTTTGCTGGTTGACAGTTTTACAATATATATTGCAGTCCTATTTGCTTTATTACTTAATATTTCTCCTGGCGCTGTTAAAAAATGCCTCATTCTAAGCCTATATTAAAGATCTTAACTTCCCGTTAGCATTGTACCAGTGTGATTGCAATAAAATTGATTTAGTTTACAACAAGTTTAATGCTGGTGTGTGAGCACTCGTTCAGCTCAGCATTCCATTCTATTGACCCAGCTCAGACTGCAATAATTGCTAGCAGGGAGCCAGAGCACAAGTGTCCGTGTGACAGAGCGTCCCTGCTGCAGCCCAGGCAGTTTTTAATCTAATTCAATTAACCTTGCACATGTAGATGTACCCCAACCCCCAAAGGCTTGTGCCTGAGCCACAGCAATGCAGGGAAATAGGCAAGAACCTCAATAACACACATTTTGCTAGCTGGAGGCTAAGGCAGGTTTAACTGCAGGAACTCTGAGAATTATGCTGGGTATTTCCTTTAGGTTGAAGGGAAAGATACAGTATTGTGTTACTTCTGCTGAAGAACTCAAAGGTTATGCCCTTCTTGCTCAGAAAAGTTTAAGATCTTTCAGATATTTTACCCAGGACATAATCACAGCATATAACAGAGAAAGCCTTCAGGTTCTTCTCAAGGTTGTGAGTATTGGTGGTGGTCAGGAATTCAATTTTATACAATCTTTATTCTACTAAACTGAATTAATTTAAACAAAGATTTGGAGCTGTCTGTGATGTGTGAAGCTTTATTTCTTATAGGTATGGCCTAACATTTTCAGATGTGTGCACTGTAACATCGCCTTCAACGCCTGAGCTTTAATTCTCAAACTATCATTTGAGTACAATCAAAACTCTGGAAAACCAGTGCTCATTTGAAACTCTTAAATGACATTGCTCCCTTTTAGTATTGTTTTCTCAAAGTCAGTGCTCATAATACAGAGTTTTTCCCTACAAAATACCTTTGTGTTCAATCATTCCCAACAGGTTAATATATATTTAGGAGTCTTTTAGTATTGACAATGTATCTGCTTTTGCTGCCTTGGTGTTAATTTAAATCATTATCTGTAATGAGCAATAATGTTATTACAAAACTGCAATACCACATAGAACTCTCAATTATCACATTAAATTTAGATTATATTATGCTAAGAGATACCTTTATGCCCAAGAGTAATTCTGCTTTTAAAACTCATCTGTGCTTAAAATGATTGAAAAGAATATATGAGCCATTTTCATTAGGTGAGAACAATTACCTTGATTAACAATTGTTATGCACTAAAATGAAGTGTTATTTTGATACAATCATGACAATTTTTTTGAGTAAAATGATGTAAACCAGAAAAGTAAACTTGCTTCCAACTAAAGTTCCCCACTATACTTAGAAAAGGAGAATTTAATCATACTACATGTTGTAAAATGTTAGAAAATCGGAATGCTTTAACATTTTAAAAAACACATGACAGGGAATTTTGGATAAACAGGGGGAAGAGAAATCCAAATCAGAACAACCTGGTAATCAGGTGGCATCACAAGAGAGGTGTACATAACGTGCGTTGCTGCCACTACTGAGTAAGTGCCCACGAGCAACTTCCACAGCCTTTGAGGAAACTGCAGGGGCCTCCTGGTGAGCTCCGATAATGGGCTCTCAGCACAGCCTGGAAGATCCTGTATTCCACCAGGTGGGATATTCACCCTCCTGCTCTCCAGAGAGCAGTGAAGGAGTCCATGCTGTGATGGTCCAGTAACAAATCTCAGGGTGGGGAAGACAGGACTGCCATATGCTGACTCATGAAGTTGAATATTCAACTGTCTTTCCGAAGTATCATCAATACCAGCAATGGATCATCTGGTCAATATGTAGAAGTATAGCTACATAAAACCACAAAATTATCATCTACAGTTAAATGCCTTTTCTTGGATCTTGGCAAAGTTGTGTGAAATAGAACACAAAACCTGTATTTTCTTTGCAATAAAGGCAATTTAGTAACCTAATCAGACCACTAGTAAATTATAACAACCCTGGAAAATAATTTTGTGCTACTGCTCAAGAGAGTTCCAAAATTTCTACCAGTCTGCCAAAACTACTTATCAACATGATCAGTTGCTGAGAAACAAAACTGGCTTTGCTGATGGAATTAATAATTAACTTTTTCTTTGGCCATTGTTAGTAGCTACATCCATAAGCAGATCCCAGGAGAAGAGCTAGAATGTTCACCTTAGGAAAGCACTGCTAAAACAAAAAAGGCCCATTTAATTTAATTTATTGTATCAGAGTTCAGCATCTATTAACATCTAAAACATCACTCTACTGTAGCTAAAAGCTTATGTCAATGTTCCCTCTTTATAGGCCAAGCACCCAAAATTCCCCCAAGCAGAAAAATGTGAGCTAGAATTTACAGCAGAAATGCTCAAGGCACAGCATCTACTGATGTTTCTCACCACAGTAATGCAGCAGGGTATGAAAGCATCCCTTTTCCTTCTGCTCTATTAACCTTTCTGCTCCTTGTCAGTCATGGAAATGGCCACAGGGATCGTGCTGCCAATGTAGTACCATTTAGACAAAATGGACCCATCAAATTTAAATATATAGAGAGACATTTTCATTATTCTTATCTCCCACTCCCCTTTTGATTCTTTTCAGTGACTTCTTAAGTGGATTTCCGGGCATACATTGATTAATGAAGTAACAGACTCATAGATTACAGCCAGAAAACCAAACAAAATAATTAGTCTGATTTTTTTCTTTCTTTTTTTTTGGCAAACCAAGAGGCCAACACCTCACCCAAAATCATCAGGGATCTCTTTCCAGTCTGAAAATGGGAATATGTCAAAGGCAGGAGGAATCCAAATTATTTGTATTCTCTATTGTGCCAGACATATAAGGATGACACCTCTCATCTCTCTCAATATCACCAAGTAGACTTCATTATTTCTATCTCTCTCTCTGTTTTTAATCCTTAGTATCTGTGAAAATAGGTCTTTCTTCAATTTGAATGCACACTAAAAGAAGTTTCTGAGAGAATGTAAACAATCAGGAGGAATTGTTAACAGAAACCTCTGATTTCTGCTTCCTGCTATCCTGAGAAAAGCTGAATTTCTCACATTAGCAGTCCCTGCCAGCCTAACCTGACCGACCAAGAGCTTTCTTCCCAAACCACCCAACTAATTAACAAAGAAGCGTGAGTGGAATTTTTTGAGAGGGAAATCCAAGGTTCCATTCACAAGCTCTGTGGCTGAAACTACACACACTGACAGAGCACAGCACAAGAATGAAATAGCATCTAAATGTGGCTTTGAAACATTTTGTTTCTAATATTTTCCCTCTAGTACCTGCTATTTGTGAGTCTTACCCACAGCATCCAGTAATTATTTCTGAGTGACAGAAAGCACTCATTGTTCCAACCCTTAAGAATCCCTTGCCAATTAGTGGTACTGCCAACTCTGTGGAACAGGAGACACTGTAAACTTTCTCTTAGAATTAATTTAAAACTGTTTCTGCTGGTGGATGCAATAATGTACGGGCACATATTTCAACAACATGCAAGACTGCGAGAAGATAGGCAGATATTTCCTTGCATTATCAGGTAGAAATAAAAAGGAATGGATTGAAGCGTGCTTGGATCAAGGGTATAAAAGAAGTGTCTTTTATTCTCTGATACTTCAGGAAGAGTGTAGAAATTGTTTTTGAATAGGGAAATGATCCCATGACACCCTGTTTTCCTGTCTTTTGAGAAGTGCTTACATTTCACGACCACAGACAGCAAAAATGAAGTGTAAAACAACTGTTAGAGCCAAATATTCGAGATAAAGACAGAAGAAATATACTCTGTCTTCTAGAGCTAGGTACACATGTTGGTGTCACTGATGTCTACAGTAAAGCTTTCCCTACCCAGGTCTCTGTTTATTTCCTTGCAGGGGAGCAGCATCACCAGATCAGCTCAATACATAAGGAATGTGTGCCAATTTATTACTTAGCAGCCAGCTAATATATTTCAGAAAGCAGACTACTCCTGTAAAATACTGCTCCTTCACAGTAATTAATCAGCAGCTTGCTCAGTATAACATCTTTGTCCTTATTCTTCTAATAAATGGCAAAGCAGCTCTCCCCATACAAGCTCCTGTTGCTAATTTAATTAACTGGAAGCATGTGACTAGTTTAATAGTGCACACTTTTTCTTCAGAGGGATCCACCAATGCTTCCTATATTATTTTCCTGCCTATTTCCCCCTGCCCTTGCACTATCCATCAGGAACCAAATCTACTTGCTGTTTCCCCTTCCCTGCAGTTCCAGAAGCTATTATGGCTGTGGCACACAAGGGCAAACAGAAGTGACAGCCTGGCCTGCCCCACAAATACGACCATGACTCACCACTGCACTTTCGACCTCCAGTGTCTCATGCCTTCTACCAAGTATTTTCTGACTGTGTATCTCCGTAACTAATTAATTCTTAGCAGAGTGCTTACTGAGTAGATGAGGAAAGCGCTGTAGCTGCAGGCTGTATTTATGTTAATGGAGAGGTTTAGTCTCAGGCTGGTCAGCTTCTAACCTTTGCAACAGCAACATCTGAACACAGGATCAGTGCTCATCAGAAACACTGTCAAAATACAGTTCCGTCTTTGCCACTTCATTCCAAAACATGAAAATAGCATTCCCCTGGAAGAAAAGAGCTCACTGACCTTTGGCAGAACACACACCTCGGTGAGATCAGAGCCTCCATTAAGGCACTCAGTCACAAAGGCTCGTGGAGATGCTGAGACACAGCCCAGGGCTATGGCTGTGAGAGGCCACAACAGGCAATTAGAGATTTTCAGGCTAATCCGTGATCTTTCAGTTACTGTGCTGCATGGCACCAGGCAAGTAATGACAGCCACCATCTCTTTTGTTAGTCATCTATTAAATGGGTATTATGGCACAAATATTCTCACTGTGAATAAAGGAACCTTCTGAAGACTCTAGATGGCAAAACTGTTTAGACACAGGTATTCGACTGGCAGGCTAGATAACACAAGCTAAATTTCAGAGACAGTAAAAAAAATGCTAGAAAGCACAGAGCTGAAATAAATTACTTGTCTAATTAAATTCCATTCATGCAGCTTGAATTGCATACAGTGTTTATGAATAATATATAGCAATTGAAAAGAATTGACTTCTGCTTACATATTTAACAAGCAAAGTCTGACTTTCCTAAAACAGCTCATTTACCCAATCAGGTTTTGTGGTAATCACAGTTCATGTCATGTATCTGAGGCCTTATTATGGAGCCGCCATGCCTGTATTAAAGTCTTATTTTTTTTCTTTCCCAGGCTTTTAATAAAATCATACCCATTGCCATCAACAGTGTGTGAATCTAAAAAGACTACTGGGTTATGCCATCCTTTCCTGATAGTGGTAAGGGTAGAATGAATTATGAAGTAACATGAAGTCCTGTTAAACAGCATTAAATGGGGAAGAAAAGCAAATGAAATTTTATAGGCACTTTGTAGTAACTTAATAATTCACCCAAGAGCAGCAAAGATCCCATAATCAGGTATCCAGAATGTTTTAGAGGGAAAAAAATTGCAATACCTAATTAATTTCCAGTATTTTCAAGGTATGTTAAATTCATCTAAGCATACAGCACCAAAATTATTTTGAATTTTAATTAATATTTATTTCAGATATGCATCTTGGGAAAAATTCTTTGCCAAGCCTTAATTAACTATCACCTTGCTCATGGCCCAGTTTTCATTCCTTTAGAACTTGTGTTCATTATATTGAATGGTAGTGAGGTAAAATTCAGGTGGAATACCTTTCCCCTTAGCCTGGAGAAGAGAAGGCTCCGGGGAGACATCAAAGCCCCTCCCAGTGTCTAATGGGGCTCTAAGAGAGCTGAAGAGAGACTTTGGACAAGGGATGGAGTGCCAGGACAAGGGGGAATGACTTCCCACTGCCAGAGAGCAGGGTTAGATGGGATATTGGGAAGGAATTCCTGGCTGTGAGGGTGGAGAGGCCCTGACACAGGTTCCCAGAGAAGCTGTGGTTGCCCCTGGATCCCTGGAGGTGTCCAAGGCCAGGTTGGACGGGGCTTGGAGCAGCCTGGAACAGTGGAAGGTGTCTCTGCCCGTGGCAGGGAGTGGAGTGAGATGAGCTCTAAGGTCCCTTTTCAACCCAAACCATTCCGTGATTCTGTGATTCCCCAAATTTGAAAGATATTTTGGCCTCTAACTGTGTATAATTTGATTGTGAACACAGAATCAAGCTCCCTTAATTATTCAAGTGTTGTTTCTCAGTCTGCTTTCCCCACATCTCTATTTTCAAACCTGTAACATCAGTAAGACACAGCTCTTTGCATTCTTGTACGCTTTGATATCTGCATGAAGCTTGTATTAAGCTTGTGTTACACCTGTTTGTACACAAGGAAACAATGGTGATGAACAGATAAAACATTTAAATTTACTTTGAACTACAAGTATTTATTTCATACAGTCAGCAGGAACAGAATCCCCACTCAGGAAGAACAAAGAGTGTTCCAAGGCAGTATCAGAGGACAGTGTTTCTGCAGAGTTAATACCTGTCCATCAGGAAAGCTGTTCGTGAACAACTGCAAAAGAAGTTGTTCTGTCAAAGAAATTCTCAAAACAAGCAGAGTCTGCTCTGTAGTGCTGGAGGCGCAATCACAGCACAGACACACTGACAAGCTCGTGGGAGGTTTCACAGAATGAGCTGCAGTTCCCTCTTTCAACACCATATGACTGCAAAGTAAATTGTTTTATGGCTATGAAAAAATTAATCCTGTCTGTATTTCAGGGTGGGTTATTACTTTGGTTGTAAATGTACTTCCACTTTTATCACGGTACTCTGTTATTTTGCATACCCTGAAGAATAAACACTAAAGAAGTCCTTGACTTCAAAAAAGGCATAATTTGTTCTGCTGGAGAATGTTTTCATCAAGCAGGAAAGACAAAAACCTGCACACATTATTATGACATTGTAACTATTAAAAAAAAAAGCAGACCTGGGATGGTATATAGTATTCCTAACAAGATACCAGCCCAATCTGATATTATTAGATTGCCCTCTTTCTACGTTAAAAGTAACTAATGGGTCAATTTTCTGTAGGTCTCATTATAGTGATACATGAAAGGCTTTTTGCCCTGAAGCCAAGATCACAGAGACATAAAATAAATAAATAAAAACATAAATAGAAACATAAAAAGCATAAACAGCTTTTGATGAAATTAAAGTCTCTTCTTTAGGGGGTCCACTGTTATTATTCTGCTGTCATGGGTTTGAGATTTCCCATCCCCCTGCCTCTCGAATAATGATATTGTTGATATTTAAACGCCTGCACTGAGATGGTAATTTATATGAGAGGATGAGTTCAGTGGAAAAACACAGGTTTACAGTACCTGAATCCTAGGAAGCCAGTGAGCAGTGCTAAAACCAGACATATTATGACTGCTTTGCCCTCCCCAAAACATACCATAAATTCTGTATGGAAAACGTTCCTTCATCCAGTTCTTGTCCCTGGATTGCAACTCAATAAGGCTGTGATCTTGAAGTAGGGTTCCTACTCCTTTCCTTTGCATGCTAACAACCCTGACAGCTAACGCAGAGAACAAAGTTGTGAGAACAGCAACATATGAAAAAATGTGCCTTTCAAAGGAAGTTTTTGTATCAGCAGGTACTCTATAAATGTCACTGTAATATGATCAGTTCCTTTAGCTTCAGGTTCTTAAAACACAGCTTGGGTTTTCTTAGCAAATTACCAAAGAGAAAAGCTCTGGCTTCAAGAGCAGGAAATCTCACTTAGATAAAAACTGTATTTACAGCTAGACCTGCTGAAACGGTAATTTCCTTTAAAAGGCACATTTTCTCAGATGTTGCTGTTCTCACATACATCTGGCCTCTGCATTATCTACCAGTGTTAGTAGCACGCAAAGGAAAAATAATACAAACCTTACATTAAGATCTCTCATAATTATTCAGCCAAAAAAACCCCAGCAACTCAGTGCAGTGCTCATTACAAACTAAATTAGGGTGCAGGGCTCTTTCCAGTTAAAAATATTCTATGTACTGACCACAGGGCACAGTCACTAGAGCTCTCTGATAGTCATATCAAGATCTGTAATATTTCGTGCCTCGATTCCACTAATTTTTATCACAGCTGAGTGCCACAGTGTATTCCTCGGTCTGGGCTACGGTTTTTGCACGACTGTTCACTAAGTGAGGTGTTGCTAAAGGCATTATTGCGTTATCACCACAAACCAGTAACACGTGGTGACATTCAGTGCCTACTTTAAGGTACCAGCCAGTTCTTGCTATGTTATCACACTACCCTCTTACTTTTAAAGAGTAAGTAACAGCTCTAGTGCACAGGTTTCAGTATCTCATCACTCTTACTGACCCCTAAGGCAGTAGGAGCCTTTGATACCATTATTACTACCTATCATAGCACTCCTTTAAATCATTTGAGCGAGAGGAATGCAGTGAATCCTTTGGTACATGACACAGACCTGTAGTCAGGATGTTTTCCCCTAATCTCACTCATCACTCACATGGATCAAAATGCCCAAGTCTGAAAACTTTCTGACTACTGAGAGTCCCTTTTGAAACAGGAAGCTTTGGGTGATGGAAAGGCGCCCCAGAGAATTTGATGACTCTGACCATGACTGGCAGTTCCCATGCAAGAATTTGTGAGGTTTGTTTTACACATGCTCAGTGCTAACTTTGACCACTGCAAATCACCAAAGAAGGTGCATCCAACTTCTGTGTCAATAAACTGTTCTACCTGGAAAATACATTTTCTTTTGCAGCTATAAAAAGATGAAAAAACCGCAAGATTTTAATAGAAAAGTGCATGTTTTTATTCAACACACTAGATTTTTTTGAGAACTGCTAGTTTTCATCCTGTTTAGTAATCTTCAATTGACTACTGTGTAAAGCAAATACTCACAGACCCTCAGGAGAATGCTAATGCATAAATGCACAGTACAAATTAATCAGAATGAGTGGTAAATAGTCACTAAATAAGAAACAACCACAAAGTTCAATGAATATTCACTGAATACACATTCTGTTTTAAACTCTATTTGTAATGAAATGCAATCCTACCAGACAATCAGCTTTTTACTACAGAACAGCATTTTAAGCATGCGCCATCTACAAATCATCTCATCTTTTAAAAGTTGAATGCATAAACAAATAGATGCAAAGCAGCAAGATATCTCACCAGCAGCTAATTTATTGTATGACTTCATTCATTTCATGATGAGTAATTCCCAAGTTGGATTTCCATTTTAAAGTATCTGTGGATTTTGCTACTGTCTCTTTTAGTTAAATCCTTCTTACTTTTCCACAATAAAGTGGTTCTAATTGCCTACTTGAGACAAGACTTGGCTTTACTAGGATTTATGGATGTAAATTTGAGATTAAAATTACCCTTCCCAAACAAACACCAGCAGCTAACACAGCAATACAAACAGTTTTCCTCCGCAGTAGCAGTCAAGAGTCTGGATCCAGAGCTCCCTTGTGCCAGCAGTAATCTGATGCATTGAAGAAAACTGAGTCACTTCTAAGTTGCTCTTTTCAGTCAATTGGCAAATTTGCTTAAGCAGCCTGTACTGAAGGGGCAGGGCAATCCTCATCCTAAAACAAAGGCCAGTGAAACTAGGAATCCTTCCACAGATTGGTGGCCTTTGGGTGCAGCCCTAAAGCAGAGAAAGGACACTTGAAGGGATTATATCCTAATTAGAATGATCTCATGGACACTCGGGCAAACCTTCATGGTTCAACAGGAACAGTATCAAACCAAGTCCATCTAATAATTTCTGAATAGTTCTATCTTTAATATAATTTGACAATCAACTAGACATCATGTAACACAGACTGCATAATAGGCAAATGGGAATCTAATAACTTTCTCTAAATTCTGTATTACTGCCACTTGAAACACTTTAAAATGGAAAATCTCACTGCAATTACAATTTTCTCTCATCAGTATATTTATTCTTTTAAATTCAAACTGTGTGCTCTGGAAGAAAGTATTAAGAAATAAATGCCGTTCAAGGAGCCACACCAGGCTTTTAGAACAATGAAGTATTTTCTTTACACTTCATGGAGACCTATGAAAACAGACACAAAGCCTATCTCTGGCTGTTCTCACAAACACCAGAACATAAAGCCCTCAGTTTTGGGGTCATCATGTAAGGAAACAGTCCTGTAGCAACCAGCCTTAAGCAGCAAAGGGGAACACCACTGGATATAACTCGTCCTCTGCTCTCACACATGGATGGAAACTGATACAGGACTGAAAAGAGCAGCATTTGTACTGTAATACAGCTCTGAAAGAAAACCAGGTGTCTTCCATGCTGGCTTTAGAGAGTCTGCCTTAATTTGTGAATTGGTATTTGCACAAAGGAATACACAAAAACAAATGCAGATGGGGATATGCCTTTCATCGAGAGATCAAACCTGTTAGGTATGTGATGATACATTCAGGTATTTAACATAAAACATTTGGAAAGGTATCCCATGGTGAAGGCTCCACTGAGAATTTTCCTTACAATATTTTCATTTTGAATGTCTCTGACTGGATTCAAGCTCATCTCCAGGGTAGGACTGTTCGACAGAGGACACATGGATTCCCCCATGAGGCTGTGGAAAAGGTAATATTCCTCCACAGAAAACAACTCAGCCATTCGTTTTCAAACGCCATGTAGGGAGTCCACCATTCTGCCACTCTCTAGTCAAACATTTATTCTCTAGGCTCTCATGAGTCAGGAATTTTCCTTAGGAAACCTGGTAAAAACTGGTCATATATTGGTTTAGTCTCTTATAAAGACTACTGGGAGAGGTCAAATGGAAGTGGACATTTGGTGAACATCAGGCTTACTCAACAGGAAGTGAAAAGCAATCAAATGTCCACCTCTGAAGGGGGGAAATGTTCAAGCTCTGGAATTAAAAATAAAAACCTACCAAACAGAACAGAACTGCATCAACCCTTCTTCAGTCTAGTTCCATTTAGTCCTCAGCTATGACACATTCTCCATGTATCATATTAACTTGAGAGTCAGCCCTAAGTTATTTTTATGCCCACAAAAATATATCCCTAAAATCATAATGCCCTGGATGAGTAATATTTCAGTAATACTTTGCAATCAAATAAACAACTCTTGCACTACCATATCCCTGAAGGTACAGCCAGACACTTCCTCTGCCAATTACCAGACAGCTCATGGAAAGCCAGCAGGTGTGACAAATGAGCTGGAGTTTTCTAGACTGTGCTTTACAACAGATGTATTTACACATTTCACAATCCACTGGTAGGGATGGTGCATGCTACTGCCAAATGTTAGATGAAATGTTATCAAACAGAAGTCTCCCACCAAATTCCCATCATGTTGACTATTAAGATCAGCCTGCCACATGTAATTTTTCATGTTATGGCATGTCCTCAATCAAGTTTTTTTTTAAGCTATTGTCACTATTTTAATTATCCTTCTCTTACTCACCAGTACTTGAAAAGTACGTATTTTACATGAACAAAGAAACTGCAGAATGCCTGTCTAGAGACTTGTGCCACTTAAATTTTTAAAGTACTTCAAAAGCTTATTTAATAATTAAATTAAAAGAACCCCACATCAAAACAATAAATCTGATCCCACTTATATTTTATACTGCTCTGCAAAGGGCTCTCCCTTTCGGAAAGTAGCAGAGGATTTTGTCTTGCCTGAGCAGCTGCTCTTTACCACAACATCTGACATTCCTGGAGCAGATCGATGCTGAGAAGAGCCACTCGGTGTCCCCAGCTGGGACAGCCCCAGGCGTCCCTCGGGTGCTGTCAGTGTCAGTGTGGCCTCAGGCAGACCTTTCAGAGGAACAGAAAGGGGTTCCTGGGGAAGTTGTCTCTACCGAGGAGCCCACAGGGGCTGGACCCTTTGATCCTCTTCCATGTGAAGTGGAACCTTGGGATGCACTGGGGCATTTGTAGGGACAGTACAGAACACGCTGGGCTCAAAAACCAACTCACAGGCCAGCCACGATCTTAATAAAATACAGCACTACGCAGGGATTGAGCCTGATGGTTACAATTTCCTCATGGTAACACCGCCTACTGTGGTCAGACACAGACAGGATTTTGTTACAGCACCCTCTGAACAGCAAAATACAACAGTACAGACACAACCCCACTCAGCAGAGCTATTACAGACCACACGCCCTAAGTGGTGTGTCAGGCTCAGTGCACTTCACAAACACATAAACCACGAGTATTAAACTGGTGGTGCTATACAATCCTGTTGTTTCTTCATATGGTAATGTCTGTTCACACCTCCAAAAATACTTCTCTTCCTTCATCAGCATCTTAAATATAAATGTGTCAAACAGTGCTTTGAACAAGGGGTTTATAACTGCCCAGGCTATGAGCAGGTTAGTTTCTTTACATGTCTTTAAGGAGAGCTGAGCAATTAGAGGAATTTAAAAAAGAATCAAAAGAAAATCCATAGTCCACAATGGCAACTTATATTAAAAGTGAGTTCTGATTTCTTTGACACATTTTCAATAACTTCCAGAAAACCTGCAAGCTTCCAAGGTTTGGTAGCACAACTATGGCACTGAAACTAAAGCTTGTGTATTAATGCATTCTGAGGAAAAAAATCTAACTTGTTTTCAATTCCATTGTTTGCATTTCACTCTGCACTTGTTAGTCACATGTTTCACGTGTTTAGGAAACAGAAACAATTTTCTAAGATTGAAAAAACACATTTATTATTAGCATTTTCAAGAAGTATATTTAGTAGAGAAATATGTGGATAACTCTGGGTCCTGGATTCTCCAAATAGCAGAGGCTCTGGAGACAACTTGTGCACAAACTAAAAAGCAGAATACATTAATAACTAGAAAACATGTTTAAATATGATTTTACCTCTAGAAGTGCATATTTTTCAGAAATTTCAAAATGAGGAAAGAGATTTTGCTCCTACCTCTTCCAAAGCCCACAGTGAATCAACCACAGGCTTGATCTTCTTACTGTTATATAGATTTAGGAGTTTGTCCATCACATCCTTGATCAGGCCACCTCGATTCTGTTTGAAAAGTAGATTCAACAGGGAAAATCCAGCAATGACTTTGTTCTCCTCATACAGCTTGATAGGATTTACTTTCTCAACCTGCCACCACTGGAAACCAATAAACAACAGCGTGGTTAGAAAAACATTTTTCCAGAAATGTAGAGGAAAGTTCACAAGAAAACTGTCTGTGCAGATGTGATAAATGACTCATCTGTCAGCTCTGAAGCAACATCAAGAGAAGCAGCAAGGATTTGATTTAAGGATGAGGCAAGAAAGTGTGCAGCTGACTGGCAAGCAGAAATAAAACACAAACTCGTGTTGGAGGAGGTCAGGGTGTGAGAAGGATGGTGACCAGTTCCGGGTTTATATGAGGGTCTGACAGGAAGGAGCTTGGATTTCCTTCTCCCTTCTGCTCTCCTTCTGCTACCTCCAGCCAGCCACTCAGCTGCTCAGATGCTCACAGGCAATCCTTGGCTGTGACTCTTCTCAAAACCAAGGCAACCAGGTGCTGCCTATCAGCTGCCAGTTGCTTTACATCCATTATTATGTTTATGACACTCGAGCAACCCTCGTAGTATCTAATGAAAGGCTTTTATTTCATTTAGCCCGAGAGCATCATCGAGAGAGAGAGATGCCACTTCCCAGCAAATTTTGAGTGCGTAAATTTTTAATTGTAATTTTCATACAATTTTGATGAGTTAATTTCGCATCATAATTACATAAAGAAACTAGCTATACTTGTATACAAAATTTTGTATTTTTAAAAATTCTTTCAATTTATTCATATTTATTCCGTCAATAAATACCAATACTATCTGAAAAACACTTCAGTGGAAATTTATTTTTTTGGGCGAACCTACCCTACAAATTATATGCATCTGGATATTCTTACATTAACAGTAAAAAGGCTGCATAGTAAAGACTATCTTGTTTTAGTTCACAAATGTGTGACAATAACAAGGATCCTCCCACTACAACAATTAAGAAAATGTAGGAGGCAAAGAACAGCTCCCTGCTACAGTCTCTGACTTATCTTGTTTTCAGCTACACAGAGACTTTTGAAGCCAATTCCTCCTGGGAAGGGATTGTTGCTGGAAGCTGTAATTGAGCTTTTGGCAGAAAGATCATATGACAGATGTTCAGAAAAGATTTTTCCCTATGTTTTTTCCTATATGAAGGAGTTGCTTTCACTCCTGGTTAACTTATTTCTTGCTGGCAGTTTATTTGATGTATTTGTCCTTTTTTTGATCTCTAGGATTTCTGCACAGATTTCTGTTGTTGTAGTAAGCTGAAGAGAAAAAAAATTAACATTTGAACTTAGAATTTGTTGACATCATCAATTAGGAAACAAATGCTGCCTCATCCTCTCTTTGATGTCACTTGAAAATGAACATGGAGAACTGAAAAATGCTCTTCTGCATGAAACGAACTTCTGAAAAGCTCGAAATTACTGGACACAGGCCCCATCTTAAGAGATATATGTCCTTTAATTCACTGCACCGTCCTGACAGTGTCTTCAGATACAAGGAACCTACAGGGTACACTTATTCATGTCCATGGATGTGATGTTCTGCCAGAAGTAAATAAATAATGCAGCCTAAACTTATCTGTGTGAGAGATTTATGCCTCATAGCCAACAATTTCACTTGCAATATGAAATGTACACTGATCCAGTTCCTGTCTAGCTGTCCTGACATAAGAAAACATGGCACAAAAACACAACATCAGAAGTAACAACTCAGGAGCCATAAATGAAAATGATGAAGATGAAAATGCTGCAGGAAAGACCAAAGTTAGAGGACAGAGCAGAATCACAGGCACACTTACTGATTTTGCAAAACTGAAGAAGCTTTTTGTCTCCCCAGTGACCATGTTAGATGAACCTGTAAAAGATGAGCACATTCACACACAGCTTATTACAAGCTACAGCAGACCATTTAGTACATGTAAAATCATCTCTATGATTCATATTTAAGAAAAAAACATGCTCAGGTTTAAAAGAGATTAGTAGAAATACTTACACTTTGAATAACAAAGAATAAATAACAAAGAGGCCAAGGCAACCAAGCCCTCCAGGCTTACAGGAATTCTGAGATGACACTGACAATCTATCAAATCTCCCAAAGCCAGGGACAGGTTAAGTTCTGTTGGGCATCTTCCCACAGATACAGCAATCCCTTCAGCTGTCCCTTCCAACAGGGCAGCCTGGCAGAACTGCAGGGGAGATGTGTCTGCTCTGTGTGGGGAGCAGTCCACAATCACGAGTGGAAATTTGTGAACAGAAGCCTGGGCTTGGATTCCTCAGAGTCTTGTCAAATAAACCCAAGAGTGTTCTTCCTGAAATTGTCCTTCAAGCTTCCTTCTCACAAAAACTCTGTTGCAGTTTCCTTGGCCACACAGTGATTCCCAGAATGAGAGATCCACACTTTCTCCCATGCTTCTCCTGTATCACCCAATGATGTTTAACAATCTGAAACGTATGTTCAGTTTCAATTTTGGATTTACTTTTCTAAATATTTTTTTAAAGAGTTTCTTTGTATTACTGTTTGTTTCTCAATAAATTAGTCCATGCTCAGCTTCATTAAAATCCTTGATTGGAAATGATCAAACTGAGAAAGCATGACATGTCAATCACCAGTTCTGGAAGGAGGGGCATGGATGATTTTAAGCTCTGCAAAGCTTTAGTTTTGAAATATGTACCTGCTTTTTTTCACTCACCATATAAAATGTAAGTCCCAAGTGGTTTGAGAAGACTGAGGCCTTTCCCAGTATTTTCTCCACAAAGACAGTCCAAAACAATATCTACTCCATCTGTTGAGATTCTAAAAAGCAAGGAAAAATCTTACTTTGCAGTTAAGATACACAGGGGCTGATGGTCAGGCTGATGTTAAAAAAAAACCAACATTTTCCAGGTACTGTAGAAAGGACTCTAGGGCTGAGACTCTGACTCTGTGAAAACTTTACCCTCATCAAAAGACATTTCAGACTCACTCAGTGGCACAGTACAAGTTTTTCAGGTGACCCAACCCACACCTCTTAGGCTTTAAAGAGGGGGAAACCATTTTGTTCTCCCTTTTTCAGGGCTTTCAGTAAAATTATATTATCAAAAGACAGGCAACAGATACAAAGTTCTTTTTTGACTGAATGCAAATGTCTGAGAATGTTTGGGGGTTTTTTGTCAATGAATATTGTAGAGAAAAAGGATATTTTTCGAATCTAATATTATTTTTCTGAATTTGTAAGGAAACAGATCTTCTTATCCTAGTTTCTTTTCAGACCAAATGACTTATAAAGTTATTTACAGAGTCTTCTTCCTCAGATGTTTTATCAACTAGATATCAGCAAAGAGTTAAATTAAGCATGAAGAGAAGTCACCAAGAGCTAGAAATCCAGCAAAAGGGTTACAATCAGGCCATATAAAAGAAAGCAGAAAGTATTTATACTGCTTCAATAAACAGTTTGCATATTTATGACTTTCCAACACCTCTGTCAATGCAATGTCAATATGATGCTGACAAAATAAAAAAAATACGCCAAATATCCTGATTTAGGGGAGAGGCAAAGATTTATGGCTTGTAATGCATCTTTCTGTTTCCTCACAAAACAAAGGTGAGACCCAGACATCCCGTGGTTACAAACAGCAGCAAAACCAGGCAACTTCACTCCTTGGTACTGCTGCCACATGTGGGGCAATAAATTGGTTTTACTCAGGCCACTGGATGAGCCTTCACTGTAAAGGAATAAAAATTTTACAGTGAAACAGCTTTTGGAGGCTTCCCTAGTTGAACCGATTCCTCATCCCCTATGAACATTTCCACATTCATAACACCTCTTATGTGTTTTTTTTTGGTTTTTTTTCATTTGCTTGGAGTTTTTGGTGGTTGCTTTTGTTTTGTTTGGATTTTTGAGTTTTCTTCCTGATGAAAGCTTTTCCCTGGAATGCCCCAGCCACCTGCAATAAAGCAGGTTCCTACCACTCTGCTTTCTCCATCATAGCTCCATCCTTTTCTACTCACAGGCTTTTAAGAAATGAACACTTTAGGCAGAACACAGTACACAGCTAATATCCATCAAACCAAACAACTCCAGCATTCCCCTCGCTGCCGCTGCCAAAAGACAATTTGTCAAAACAGCATTCTCAGAATTACTGCTGTAGGTTTATTAAAAATCTTTTCAATGCAAACTGAAAATGGAAGGATCTGAGTAACAACTCAGAGCACTGGCATATTCTACAGGGTGCCACTTCTGTCTTGCAATCAGGACTATTCCTTGAGCTGACATTAAACACCTCTGTGCCAGGAAAGAAGCACAAACTAGCTTGCTACATCCATGTTTTATCTCTTTACCCACCCTAATTTCTCCTGCAATACCAGCCTGCACTGCCATCAGCTCAGACAGAAGTTCTGCCACCTGCACCAACACCAGTATCAACAGTTAGACAAACTGAAAAACAAAGTATTTGAAAGCACATAAACAGAAACACACATGATGACTTCAAAAGGCAACAGGATGATTTTAATCTGAATGCAAACAAACAAAATCTAAGGCTCTGAAATTAAAGCAGACATCATGCGTACTGATATCAATCCCTGGCAGAGGATAAAAACCCAGGCAGATAAAAGCACACCACAGAACTCCAAAACCTGGATACCTTACAAATCCACTGAAAATATCTTATTTGGTGCATTATAGTGAGCAAATACATATGCAAATGACGGCAAAGTACATCCTTCTGTTAAGACGTTTAGTTTCTTTCACTTAATTTACTTTGCTCACAACAGATGTCCAAATAGGAACATGGATTGAAAAATCTTATGTTGCTTATCAAGACATAGGGAGATGCTTGCTATCCTGTCCCTAATGGACAGATGGAATAACTGGACTAAACCACAGCTCCCAAACTCACAAATGTAGTCTCTTTCCATAAATATGATCAGCCTGGTGCCTTTCACAGTGTTTTGCCAGATACTATACAGACCTTACTCAGGAAAATACAAGATTACCTTTTTACTTCTTGAACATAGTCTGCATTCCTGTCAAACAGGTGAGTTACCGAGTTTTTGATTGCTTCATGTTTGAAAGATGAAGCTGTTCCAAAAACAGTAACATTGGGAATGGTTGAACAGAGCTGAGCAACAGCTTGACCCTGCAAACACATCGTTATGTTAGTTCACTGACATGGAAATTGGTTGACAGAGTTTGCAGCTGCCAATTCATTCATGACACAGCAAAACCCAAGACCAAACATGTGCAAGCACTTCCCAAACTAGTTTATTTCCACTGAAATGCAGTTCAGCCACAGGAAAAAAGACACCTAAATCACAAGGATATTCTGAAGACAAAGCAGTCCTAATAAAGTAGGTCTAGTCTTCCATTCCTAAGGGATCATGTCTCCTTATGGCCTCAGTAGGAGACAGCAAGTTGCTATAACAAATGCTGCATAATAAAGAAAATCTGCTTTACCTCTTATTGATAACAACAGTTATTACTGATTATTCAAAATGCAGGAATAGCCCCCAGTCACACTGACAGGTCTGCTTAGGCAGGGCCCCAGGCTCAAAACTGATCAACAGCAACGGGGATAAAGCCTAGAGCATGTCCAGGAAAATCCTCCTGGTCTGGGCAGGAGTCCAGTGGGGTCCATCAGATGCTATGTCAGCCTTTAGGCAGGACCTGGGACATTGAAGAATTTGTGCAATCAGATGTCTGTACTTCAAGTTTCTGGTTTTGGGTCCCAGAAGGCCATAACTGCATTTTAACCTCTAATTTCATGAGGCGGAGAGAAGGGAAGTACTGCCTAACAGCTGAGCCATCTAGATTTCAGAAAACATCCCAGCAGGTCATCTTTCTACCACCCTAGGTTTTGTTTTACTCTTCACACACTAACAACAGGAAAACAGACTTTTGGTAGTCACACCCTACGTCTTCTTGCACCCACATTACTCCACTGGAGCCAGCACAGTTACATGGATATACCCAGCAGTTAAAAACATGGCACTGTCATTGTAAAAAAACACGTCAGATGGAATTCAGCAGACTCTTACTTACATCCACAGCTCGAAGATTGTCATTTGTAAACTGTATGCATAACTAGTAAAAGCACCCAGGGATAAACACATTTCTGTTCACTCCAACCAGAAACCCTGATTATTAGTTGTACACCCCAGTAATTAGCACTTGAGTTTTATTCAGAGCAGGATAATTAGCTAAGCCTGCATACCCTGAGGGTCTTGGCATCCTCGTGTATTCTGCTGAACTAACTCCAAGCTGAACATCACCAGAGAGGGCAAGTGTGGCATTTAAGTAAAACCTTATAAGATGAAGGCCTTGTTGCCTTTGTAAAATTATGGCTCAGGCCTGTTACTTCGGCTAGAGGAGGACTGTGAGAAAAGTCCCTGAGAAGAAAAACAATCAGTTCTTACCCATGAGAATGTAGTATCAACAGAAGCACGAAAGTTAAACAATAGAAGGAGAAAAACAGCAACATATCCGCACCTGTTATTTTTCTGAATGCTTCAGTGTTTATGCTATAGGTAGCCAATGGCAGCATAGTGAAGTTAATAGTAGCCAAGGAGTCTATTGTAGTAGTTTAGCTACAATAATGTTAACGAATGATAACATAAAAAAGGTGTATAAAGAGGCTGATTTGTTTATTAAACGGCTTTTTGGCCCTTGAAAGAGGCACTGTCTGTGTGTGTCGTGCCCGCCCCTACAGCGACAGGCAAGGATGTTATTTATGTATGGTGGCACCCAGGAATTCCAGACTGGTTTCCTACTGGGTTGGTCAGCAAATGCCTGCACAGCAAGGCACAGCTTAGGTGATCCTTTAGACAGGCAAACAGACACAGAAATAGAGCAAGAGAGGGGATCATTCTCATTCCTACTTTGCAGATGAGGGATGGAACACACCACAGCAAATCGAACAGCTTGTCCAGCAGCTCAGACAAGCTCACAGCAGGACACAGGTACCAATGCCTACTCCTAGCATGGTAAATCCAACTCCAAACTAAAAATGACCTCTTCTTTTTAAAACTATGCACCATTTTCCTGGATTGGAATCCCTAATCTCTCAAAAATCATAGGAAAATCCACTTCTTAAGGGCATCATCTCACATGATGCAAGGTTTTCAGGGAGCAGAAAATGTTTCACTCTTCTCATATTTCATTTCTCTATTACTTACCTTCGCATTCTAAACCCCTCCCAGATTTTAGCCTCCACAAATAATGTAATATAAAATTACAAGAAAAAATATTGGGGATTTTGCATCTGTTATTTTCTTAGTAATTTTCACAAGCAATCCTCTTTTCTCACTTTCTGTGTCTCGCAGAAACCCAACACCCACAGTGATTTAGATAAATCGGTATTTTATAATGCATGGCAGTTGAATGAAATTCTGACATTATTGATCTATTCTCTAATTAGTTTTCTGCATTTTCAATCTAACTTGGGAAGATGAGGGGTAATGAATATATCCTGAATCAAAACCACTGAATGTTTAAAAGGTCAAATATTCAAGAAGAAAGCATGTTGATTTTTATCCTGCAGAAGACGATTAACATTTAACAAACTGACAGTCAGATGAATAGGAGAAATGCACAAAAACATCAGGATGTGAATAACCTATTTTCCTCCTGACTCAAACTCGTTAGTACACCTCTCCCTCCCCCGAAGAGATAAGCTTATCTAAAATCCCAGATCAGCTGGGAATACTTTCCAGCTTTCTGTAGATATTTGAAGCCTAAACCTGACTCATATGACCAGTACTTTTATAATTGGATGAAGTTTTTGGAAACAATTCCACAAAACAGCCTTCTACAGTTCTCTTAAATCTTAATTTGAAGCTGACTCTTACTAATTTCTGTGCAAAGTATTTTTAGTAGCTGTATCAAAAATCTAGGAATAAAGGCTGATATTGGACTTTTCCCACTTTCCCCACCAAAACAAGAGAACTGAACTCAACCTATGAACTCAACCATTTCCCTAATTTCTGTGGAATTCAGCTAAGCTCCAAAGCAGCACTGTGGCTATGAAAGTCACTCTTAAGTCTCCTTTCTAATCCCTCAAATCATGTAGCTGCCTCTGGATTAGTCGCCAGTGTTTAGAGGCGAGTTGCAAGTACTGAGCCCCAGTGTTCAGAACATCCATGGTTCACAAATGAGGCATCCACAAAGGGTTTTGCTGCTGGAAGGAGAAGCATCCTCTTCCCAGGGCAGCTGAGGTGTCCATGCTGGCTCCTGTGCCCCTGCCCGCTCCCACCACGGCCACGCCAGCCCTGTCCTGTCGCTTGGATCCTGAAAACTGCTCTGTGGTAAACAGGGACAAGAGGGTTTTCTGTCTCCTCCCTGCCCAGGCAAAACCACATTAACTCTGCTACCAGCCTTCACTGGCTTTGGAGGCAGGGACCATGACAGCAGAAACAGTGCACGAACTCCAAAACCTTCCAAGAGGGTGCTAAATTACACAAGCATGGGTTGAAAAATATTCTCCACACATGTAATTTTTCGTATACAATGCCAATTTCTACATATAAGTACTGACCAGATTCTTGCTTTCTGAACCTAGAAAAACGAATAAGTTTAAGTGGCAAAAAATAATTATCACTTGGACAATTAATTTTACCTTTAATGGAATTTAGCAGTCCTTGGGAATAAAAAAAATAAACCAGATGATTCACTGAAGGGATAGACACGGTTACAAATTATTCCCTTAAAGTGGAATTGATCTCCTTTAATATAGTCATAAATTTTATACACTACTTATCACAGAATCATAGAGTCATTATGGTTGGAAAAGACCCCTAAGACCATCAAGTCCAGCCACCAACTCAGCACCATCACTATGTTTTATCACTAAGTCGTGTCCTCAAGTGCCACATTCACACATTTTTTGAATGCTTCCAGTGAGGCAGAACATCATGTGGTGAAACCTCAGAGAAATTAATAGCTTAGATTAAATACCTTCGATTAAAGAAATTAATAGCTTGTGGAATGAAGGATGTCTGCTAATGCTGGATGTGTCTCCAGCTTCACAGTCTGCCTGATGGATTCCTTTTCAAGGTATCCTGTCAATTCATAAAACCAGTATGTTGAACCTAATCTACGCATATGATTATTACAGAAATTAATATAAATTTATATCCTTACAGTAGTTTTAGATCCACAAAAAAAAAAAAAAAAAAA
>VZTI01000187.1:12258-29935 GCA_013397865.1 Struthidea cinerea | reverse complement strand
AAAAAAAAAAAAAAAAAAAGAGATTTCTTCACATTCCATTGCTTTAAAACCCAAGTCTAAGCCTGCAGGATTGGAAACTTCTCATACCGAGATAATCTCCTAAAAGAATGGAAAAGTAGTTTTCTAGGAAGTAACAATGAAATTGACTGTTCTGTGCATTTCAACAATTTCAAAGAAAAAAAAGTAATTGATATTTAAAAGTCAATATAGAAAGAATGAACAGAACAAAACTTACTAATCTAATTAGCTTGTAACCACAAACTTAATGCTGGATGACATATAAATAAGGTGTACAAGTGAGTGGCTTTCCAAAAGGGTCTGACCTGATGCCACCAGCCTGATGTGCCAGCTGCACACTGAATTACAGCAGGTATGAGGCAGAATCCTTTCAAGAAGGTATCTTTTTTGCTATTATATAAACTGAGGCCAGCCTAATAGCAGGAGAGAATAAACCATGTAAAAGATACCATCCTGCAAAACTACATCAGTAAAGAATTACCATTTCGATGATGTATTTCTGCAGCCCAAAGGTGCTACAGCATTTTTAAAAATAGCATTCAGACTTAATCTTGCACAAGAAACTTGTCTGGAACCGAACGTGAGAAGAATCCAAATTCCAAAATGCTTTGATTCCACATAACCATACCTCAAGGTGGTGTGAAGTACTCAAACACAGTACGAAAACTGCAAGGGGAATCATCTACTGATCTTGTGGCATCAGGAAAACTCTTCTCTGGTGTTAGGTGAAGTCTGATACACAACATTTCATCTCCTGAAGGTGTCATTTTCCCAAATACAGCAAAGGAAATTGGAAACCAAACACCAGGGTGAACATGCAGAGTGCACAAACTAAAATGTGATTATTGGACAAGCATAAGGCAGCAGCTGCTACACTCAGTGCACCACAAATGAGTTTTGGAGTGGAGGGAAGGGAAAAGTGACCCTGAGATAATGATCTCTCTCACCCTCAAAACATTTTCTGCAACAATTAGCAGGGTGTGTTTTTCTTATCCCTTTGCAAAATTGTGCAGCTGAGCTGCATCAAAAGCTCAGGGCTGAATCTCCATCTGGCACAAATCCTCTGCAGTTCAGTGGAGCTACGACTACGTACCCAAGCAAAACCCATCCAGGGGAAACAAACTCCACCTGGAAAGGCAGAACAGCCAGGGGAGGGCTGAGCACTGCCTGTGACCTGGCTCTGCAGGTGACCTGGGGACAGGACATGTCCTCTGGGGAGTGCAAGGCTGCGAGAGGCAAAAGGAAAGGCCCTCAAAGGCTGCAGCTTGCTTTGGTCAGGGAAATTGCTTTCTGTGCATGGCTCGCTGGGCTTTTGTGTTTGATTAACAGATTATGCTCTGAGGCAGTATCTGGAAATGGGCTTGGCTGAGGCACCAGGACTCTGCAGTGCTGCTGAGGGAGCACACCCCTTGCTTCAGAAGAAGCATTTACCAGCAGCTCAGCCTCCTCTGCCCTGCCTGGCTTGAACAGCTTGGTACTTAGAGCAGCCTAGACTTGGTCACACAGTGTGTGAGCTGATTTATCCCCTTCCTTGGCTGCTGCAGATGAAACTAGAGGAAAGCACTTCATCAAATGCAGAGCAGCTATGAACTCCTAATGTGAAAGGAGCAAGTGCAGCCCTGGTACCAAGTAAAGGTGTCAGCAAAGTGGGCTGGATTAGTGCCATGGCACAGTGTGCTGGCCAGGACCATCCAAGAGAAGAGTCAATTCTAATTACTCACATTCAAGGAGTTCTGAGTCAAACACAGGAGTGCTATTTAATGTGCTCCTCCCTGCTAAGTGCAGACAGAGCAGCCTACCCATACAATATTTAAAAGGATCACGAATGCTGTGAGATCTATTTTAACAGGATCTGGCTTTTGTACCATCTTACTGCTGCTGTGCTCCCAAACAGCTCAGAGCCCAGGGAACACATCCACATCTGCTTGGAGCAGGACCTGCCTGGAGGATGACCCAGGCAACAGACATCTAACCTTACAAAAACAGGGTATGACCAAACAAACCTGCTTTCAGCTGGAAAAATACAGGCCAAGGAGAGATTTCATGCTGAGCTTGTAGCCATAAACACATACATATCCTACCATAAAGATCTGAAAGAAGTGCCCCAAGAGGAAAGAGGAGCTATTTTAATTAATGGACAACACCAGCAGAGGAACAAAGATACATTAACTAGCCATAAATAAAGTCTGAAAAGTTTTCTCACTGAGCAAGACAGAGTAGAGAGATTCTGAGTGGATAAACATATAGGTATTTTTTCAAGAAGAAATTAGACTGTTCTCTTGAAAGGGTTCCTATATGCTGTCTGTGATAGCAGGTGACTAGATTCACTAAGAAATGCCAGTTCTTTGTCAGACAAAATATCACTTCAGTGACTCAGCTGGGAACACATCCTCAAATATTTGCAATGTATGCAGGGGAGACACAATAAAAAAGAGGGTTCCTGCCAAGCAGTAACAAATCCTGCCAGGATGGCCTAAATCTGTTGCCAAGTCAGATTTACCCTTCAAATTCAAACATGAGAACTGCATCTGTAACTTACTCTGCTTGCACTTCCTCTGCTGCTGAGTCTGAAAGGGAAGGTCAGACAACAGCTCCAGGAGAAGCAATCAATGCTCCTGCATGGAAGGCACCTTACTTTTTGCATCTGCAAGATCAAAATGCTAAAGAATTGGCTTATAATTCTGCCTTGAGTCTGAGGGGTTAAGTGATGAGACTGGTGTTTACAAAAACCTGGTAAATAACCAAAGCTTTGTGCTCTAAATATTCAGAATAGGAAGTACAGGAAGAACAAACAAATAAGCAAATGGGCATAATTCTCTCACAAATATAAAGCCCTGCAGGAATTCATTTTCCAGGTAGATATCACAGAAATAGGGACTGGATTTATTGAAGCTCAAGGAGAAAAGCATAAGGTTTTTTTCACCTTTTTTTTTTTTAATACAGCAGCCCTGTATTTATACTAATTCAACAGTTTACATTAATGATTTTAAGCAAAACTTTATAATCTCATCCAAGCCTGTGCTGTGACTTGCACTGAATGCACTGACTTAAGTCTTCATTTTAAAGAACTAACTGCCTCTTGGAGCAGACCAGTCCCAGCAGGGTGCACACTACTGCTCAGTTTTCTCAGGGTATTTTCTTCAGTCATCACTTTGCTTCACTTTAAAGAGATCTGGGAGTACATATGTGAAGGAAGCTACTCTTCCATTGTCCTACAGTCATTTCAAACATTAACTACAGTGTTTTACAGTTAAGATAGACCAATATATGTCCCACAGTAAGTCATGTGTTCTTGCAAAGTCATTATTTTGAGCATTAATGTCTACTTATGTTACGGCTTTCTCACTATTTTAGCAATCAGTTCAGAAGGACACTTAAACATTTCCATAGCTTTAAGCATTTAAACTCGATTTGCATTAGACAATTATATTTTTTGTTAATTACTTAACTGCCCTGCTACTCTATTTAACAGTTTCATCAGAAGTCCTAATTGTCCTGCCACGCAGAGGCCTGAAAGGGAGCAAATGGCAACTTTGTTAGATCTCAGTCAGCAGCAGGATTTGAAAAGTGTTCATCTCTTGTCAAAGCCTGAGGGAATCATGGAATGCAACTGTGAGCCTGTTCTGCGCTTTCTGAGAAGGCTCCTGAAATTTCTCCAGCCTCCTTCACTGCCCAGGGTGAGAGCTGAGAGTCGCTCTGTCTTAACAGCCCCTGTCCCAAGGAGGAAAAAAGAGACAGGAAAGCCAAAGCAGCCCCCTTTCCAAGCAATCAAAATCGACAAGCTGGCCCTATGAAAACCAAATGTCATCTCTCCTTTCAATCCCCCCTTGTAAGCATTGCAGCAGCTCCTCCTCTTCGGAGGGAAGGGTACAATGTACCAAGAGTCAGAAGCACAGTTTGTGGGAGTCCACCTCTCTCCTGGTTCAGGGACACAAGGTACTTCCCTACAAGTGGCCACCTCTCCTTCCATGACCAGGGAAGATGGCATGATGCCCTGACCTCTCCAGGGAGTGGGTGGCAGGGAAGGCACTCATTTGGTATATGGAACTTGATTCAAGTCTGTAACACAGAGACAGGTGTGCGGGACTTTTTTCAAGACAAGTTCTCTTGGTATGTTTGCTTTTTCTCTCCCTAATCTTCTGGTTAGAACTTCTGGAATAAATAAACTGACTTATCTAAAGCATCCTGTCAGACATTAAAGGATACTGTTCCCTACTAGTCACACTCCAGGCACAGATGGGAAGACAATTGCTATAGTTACCTCACTACCAAAAATATCTATCAACAAAAAGAAGGCCACATAAATAAACTGAGATAATACACAAGAGCAAAGGTCCTAGAGAATTTTCCCTGACTCCATTTATTGAAAAAGCTGCAGCATCCTCCTAAACAGGACTGAGTAGCCAGAACAAAGAACCTAACAAACATTTTTTAAGCAACAAGTTCTTTTTCATAAACTGCCTGAAGCAGCTAAAAATAATGATCTTGCATAATGAGAAATGAACAATTAGAAACTTCTAGTCCCACAGGGAGCCTATTGTCTCATTAAAGTGTTCTGGAATTTCTCTGACATTTAGAAACAAACTGGACAGATTTCCCACTTGCTGAAAGTGGGGAAGGGCATTCTATCTATTAAAGCAACAGCACAAAAGTAATTCTTCCTATAGCAGCTTCAGTGACAGTTTTCTGTTCATTAACAAAGATCTTTGTGAGAATGATTTGTTTGATTGAAACTGTCAGATTTTTCAAAGGATTAATAGACAGATTATTAAGGTAACACAGACCCCTCCGAAATCTTTATGCCTGCTTAGCAGAAAGAAAAAAAATTCCATGCATCTTCAGAGAGATATTTTACCTCAAAAACCTATCAAGCAATGGGAAAATTTCCAATTCTTGCCCTCCATGCTCTTCCCCTTACAAGGAGCAAGGGACTATGTGAGGCCCTGGGACAGTGATCAGCATCCTGGCTTGCAGGCTGGCCAACCCTGTCTCCCTCTTATTTACAGTCCCCTGGATCCTACAGAGCCCTTCATCACCTACTGGCCAGCCTGGCCGCTCTTCCTGCGTGTCTGGTCTTTTCCTTGGAAACTCTGGTTTATTTAACTACTTAGCAAGTGATGGATCTGATTTCTCCTTGCTCTCCTGGCAGCCAAGCAGGATCCATCCTTCCTTTAGCTTCTCTCAGAGAAGGTTCTGAGCAGCAGAGGACCAGCCAAAAGCTGCCCATTGAACAGCTGGGATGACAGAGGAAGCCAGCAGCTCCTTCCAGGAACAGCCCAGCACAGAGGCTGGGCACTAGAGCAGAAGATATGTGAGAACTGACGTTAACAAAGCACGAACAGGAAAAGAAGGAGGAAGTAACAGAGGCGAGTGAGGTCTGAAATAGAAAGAAACACAGAAATCTTGAAAAGGAGGAGTTCATTTTCTCTAGATACACAGGTACGTGCAGGGATTGCTTTGGGGCTAGTTCTGTATGCTCAGCCTACACAGGAGCTGTACACTGCCAGGTGGGCAAATGGCCCTAGAGCTACAGCTGAGACTTTGACTCCTGTAGAATATTCCCCTGAATGTGTGGCCTCACGTTGCTTTAACAGCCCTGAATTCCACACGAAGAGATTTACCACTACAGAACAATAGTCAGCCATAACACTCTGGGTCGTACTGTGCCAGAGCATAATACGATTATAAATTCCGTTCATTTACACGAGTATTCCAACAGGACCGACCCTTTACTGCCAGTGGGATTATGGTTAGCTAAAAATACCTTGTACAGGGAACTCATGAATTTATTCCTTTGATTACAGCCTTCATTTATATGAGAACCTGAAAGAAGGTCTAAGGGCACAGAATTAAGGACGGCATGTTTGGTGCTGCCCACCAGACCTCAGTGGAAAACAGAACATTAATTTAGCATAAATAAGGCATAACAAGAACACAGAAAAGATACTTCGGTTTCAAAGGCTGGTATCTGCTAATGGTCTCAGCTCGAAGAATCTGTCTTATGAAAAAGGACTGCATAATTTCAAATGTAACCAAACTCCCCAGTCAATATCTTAATATTTTGCACAAAACTTTAGTATTTTCCAAAGGATAGAGATTTTCCTAAAAGATACTTCAAGGAACTGGTAACACAAAATGCCAACTCTTTATTTCACTGTGTGGCCTGGTACTCCCACAAATTCATCCTTTGCCCGTGCCACACAATGTCTCCTCAGGAATGATCCAAACTATAACATGCAGCAGCCACCACTGGCTGCAATTCAGAATTTGTACCTTTTCCTCAGGGTTCACATGAGAACTTTTCACTGCTTTCAGTCCATGTACAACACAGGGGAAAAAGAAATCTTTCACAGTGAAAGCATCACACACACTCACATGTTGTATGTGCAGCAGTATTCCAAGAGGGACGAGTACTATAAGGAGGATTATGGTTATCTACAAATATGTTGTGCAGGGAGCTTACTTATTCCTTTCACTACACCCTTCTTTAACATAAAAGTACAACATGTGTAAGTACAGGAATGCAGTAGTTGGGACAACACTTGATCCTTGATCTGCTGACAATCAATTAGGGGTTTTTTGTGAGGTTTTTTCATAGAGTTTAGTGTCACAACGTTTTTATTTCAACAAGAGCTCCCGCCAACCATTCACATCAGCATTTTGATAGGAAAACAGACGCAGTTCCTCCCAGTGCAATCCTTCACACACAGGGATATCAAATCAAACTGCAGGTTCTGGCTCATTTCAGGAATCAAGACACATCAGAGTCCTTCAGTTACTCAGTGACAGGAAAGCAAGAAAAGTTCCAACTTACCACCCCGCCTCCTGCCGAGTGAACCAGCACAGACATGCCTTCTCTCAGGTTAGCAACCTCAAAGAGCATCATGTAGGCAGTTACAAAGTTCATGGGAAACGCAGCAGCTTCAGAAAAATTCATGTCATCTGGGATCTTGTAGACAAATTCTACTGGGGTACACACTACTTCAGCCCAGGCATTGTAGTTTACAAAAGCCATGACTCTGTCTCCAATCTACAAACAAGGAAAAAAACAACGTTGAGGACCTGGCTGCAATTGAGACTGTAGAGAGCAACCTGCAAGACCTGCAAGTCTCCTGTTCAAGGTGTGGGTCACTGGCTGACTGTGAGGAAAATGGTGCTCCACATCTTTGGCAAAATAGCACTTAGGCTGCTCAGCTTTGGGCTTTTACCATTTTTAATGTAACAAAAATAACCAAAAGAAGTTAAAGCCACTTCTTCTTTTTTTTTTTTTTGCTACACTCGTCTGATAGAGCAGTCTTTATCATCACTAATACAGATTATCTTTTGCTAGCAGAGCTCCCAAATAACAAAGGTAAACAATGAAATCGGCATTCTTACTAATAACAAGGAATTTTGCTTAAAGAGAAAGGAATGAGAGAAAAAGATTATAATTATATTGATGAGAAGCATGGAGTAAAGAAAATTATACCTAGGATAATTTTCACTTTGTTTTCTCAATCCTCGCACTAATTTAGAGCCACTTTTCCTCTCTGTGGATGAGAAAGGGAAGCCTTGTACTCCGGTAGATGGAGCACATGAAAGAGTTGCAAAAGCTCTCATTTAGAAGACAACACCATCTGTATCCACTCTCTGTTTTTATTATCTTATTAACTGATTCTACCAAGACATATCCGTGATTGTAATCTCCACAGCCATGCATCAGAGCAGAATTTGATTCTACAATTTCATATAAGCCACCTTAAACATCAAAAATATACCTTTGGATTTTAAGGCACTGTTAAAACTACAAAGTGAATTTGACAGGATTTAAAGGAGCAATGAAATACTAACTTTAAATGCAACATTTCTCTACTCAGTTTCTTCTGAAAATATATGGTAGTGAAAGAGTAAATCACTATGGAGATATAAAGGCTTTCTGTAAATATTAGGTATAGTTGGCTGCTCTTAGGAACCTTTCAGAGGTCCAGGCACATCAAGCTCATATGTTTGCATATGGCCTTCATTGCAGCTTCAGGTTTTTAAATCAGAGATACTGACTCTCTTCAGATGGACAAGAGTAACAACCAGGCACAACCAGACTTGTAAAGCAACACTCACCTTAAAGCTGAAATTGGGCTGCTGGGTCTACAAGGGACAACAGCCACACTGAGCAAATGTTTGGCCAGTGTGTATTAAAATCTTCACAGGCACAACTCTTAAAATCTCTCAGTAATTGCTTGCCACCAGCAACCCCATGGCATCTTTTACCTTGCCTTACATACTTTGCCTTTCTAGAATACACCAACCAAAATAACATCCTTAACCACAAACGGAGCTCTTCCATGGAGCCACAGGATAAGACAGGAATAGCATCAAACTCCAGGCCTTCGTGTTTTAACTAAAACTAACAGCAGCTGTCCCTCTAAAATAACTTTGCTTATCTGCCTGATACTCTCTTACATTCTACTAATACTCTCTAATGCTTTAGAAACTACAGGTATGGAGTAAAGCACAACACTTTTGCCTTCAGGCAAACGTTTACAGCACAAGCACATTTTGGTCTCCCGAGTGCTTGTCACCACTTTGGCTTTGGGATATTGCAGGCTTGCTCAAAGCTAAGGTGCTGCTGACAGTTCTGAAGGATTTGCCTCTTTTTAGAATGAGAATGCTGAAAGAGAGCTGTCATTCCAATTTCACTGAAATGCCTCCTCCTTTTGAAAAACATTCAAATTAACAATGCCTCACTGGTAATCGCTCTGTGGTTCCCTTTTGCTCTTAGAGAAGCATCTAAAATAGAAAGTCTGCTAGGATTAATTAGTGCAGATGTTAATATGCCCTATATTCTTGCCATAAATCATAAATGATAACCAAAAAGGATGGAGAGAAGTCCCTCTTGGTGATTCCCAAGGGATTTCTCGGTAACAGTGGGTACCACATTTTACCACAGACACTATTCAGAGCCTAGTCAGATTAGACCTCACTTCTTGGGAATCATCCCCAAAACTGGAGAGAGATCACGCCTGATACAGCTGTCATCATCATAAACCAGCCTTTTCTTTTAATGGGAGAAGGAATAGGCATTACACCTATTTTAGGAGGGCTTGAACTGGAAGAGATCTACCCAGGGAAAGAAGGTCAGAAGATACAGGGTGCAATCGTCGCCGTTGCTGTGGGTAGAGGTAACAACATATGTCAAGGAGACACCAAGGGTCTGGTGTGCTCCTATTCTGAGCAAGAATTCCTTAAAGCAACCAACAAAACATTCTCCCATCATCCTCATGGCACATTCTCCTGCTGATGGATTCATTCCCATGCACAGCTGTCATTCTGAGTGTGAACCCTTTTCTAGATCACTCAAACACAACCAGGGCTATGCAGATTATATACAAAAAATAAAATACGATGGCTCGTTTCAATTGCAGGGAGTACACCAGTGCAAAAACGTGCTCCACAGTCAGAACAAAGGTGTCACTTTAAAAAGAGACACTGTATATTCAGTCAGGTGCAGTGTTATTCAAACAAGCACCATATGCTGTAGCCTCATGATGCCCTTTAAAAATAGCAAGAACTTTAAAAATGAGAGTGCTGATCTAGAGCAGAAGCTTTCTGTACTCCTTTCAGAGACTATTCTTTGATATGGAGCACAGCTAGGAAGTACAGATACTAGAGCAGAACTACTGAAGCAGCAAAGGCTTTCAAACAGCAAAATTATCATTCAGTTATTGTTTGTAACAAAACACATTGAAAGATTATGACTTGTTTCAAGGCAGAGATGGGGCAGGAAGGGAACTGAGAGAAATCCCCTAAGAAGATCTCATCACTGAAACCATAGTTGAAACTAAACTGGCCATTATCTTCATTCAACTGACAAATTTTAGCTTTTTGAAAAGAGAAAAATGTTATCTTTATATAAAAATATTTATTTATACCTTCTTAAGATCCAGATATAATAAGAATTCATAAAATTTGATCACCTTTTGACACGACTGACTGCAAATAACTAAGACAGGATTGACATGTATTAACTCAGGATTTATTTCCAAAATTTTCAACCTGCTTAGGCAATAAAATGAAAGTTTGCAGTGAATATAGACATTTAATATCAATAATGGAATAGGAGGCAGGACAAAATGCTGTTTATATGCAATAAGAGATACCAAAGAGTCCATAACCACTTACGAAAGCTTTATTATATACATTAACTATTTGTCATTTATCACATCCTGTCAGGTGAAACAGATGCTTTTCCTGAGCAATCAGACTAAGTCCTATATCCAGAATCAGGGTCCCAATTTAATCTGCACCTCATTAATGCACACAGTTTTAAGAAGCAATGCTTACTGTAAACAGGGCTCTCATTAACTCGAGACCAAAAGCTGGAACTAGAATCAGCAGCACCTGGGCTTTTGAGGAAAAGAGCAGTGATGACAGCAAACATGGCCAAGAAAAGAAACGTAACAAGTTAACTTAATTTCTTTCATTTTATTAAAGGACATCAGTCATGCTTTCCAGTTCCTATTTAGCCATCATGATGCGCACATGGCACAAATGACTTTTCAGGAAGGATTTGAAGGAGATTTGTAGGTACTAAAAAGCTAGAAGCAGAGAAATTCTTCAGCCTTTTCTCAATATTCTGTGAGCAGACTGTCTTTCCTATGGAAACTATTTTAAACAAGGTCACAGTTCCATAAACTTCTTGCACCTGCAGGCTGTTTTGCAAGATTGTTATGGCTTTGACTTTGAAAATATTATGGAATAGGTCTCTTAGGACTTGGCCAATCCTCTCATGGAGTGGATGGCCGAGGAACCAATTACCTATTGCCACTCAACACACTTTTTGTGATCTATCCTATATAGTAGTCAGAAAATTATTAAAGAAAAGCTTCGGCTTCCACTGGTCATGAGCCTGGACTCTGTGTCGTTGTCTTTATGCGTCTCGGACATAACAGCGACAGGAGATGACAGTGGTAGATTCAGAAACTAATTCAAGAGGTCATTCTCATGCTTGGGAAGCAGCAAGGAAAAACTGACCTTTTAAATCTCAACAGGGTGGTGAAGGCTGCTGTCACTGGCAGAGCAGAGGGATTAGAAACTGGTGATTATTTATATGAGACTTATAACTCCCGCTTTGAAAATAAAAAATATTACCTCAAATCCTTTCACGCTGTCTCCAAGAGCTTCTACAATTCCAGAACATTCAAACCCAGGAACAAGTGGCGTCTTAGGAGGGTTGTCGATATTCCCCTGCCGCACCATCAAATCAATAAAGTTCAAACCACTGTAAAACACAGGAAAAAATAAAATCAAGACTATTACCACAGATCAAAGTAGAGAAGGAAAACTTGACCCCAGTGATGGGACAGCCAGAAAACTCGGGGCAGCATTAAAAAGCTGGGCTCTGCAGGGTAAGAGGGACCCAGCAGACACTCCCACTCTTGGGATGCTGTGCCTTGGGCAGAGGGTACACGTGCCAGGCAACCACAGCTGCCAGCAGCCCTGAGCTTACCAGACTGCTGAGCAGTCACACAGGGCATTTAAAAATTCAATACAGCGAAACATTGTAATTTCTAAGAATGCATTACCAGCTGGCAAATAAACCCAGGTCAATTTAGGAAGAAAACCCCAAGCCTCACACATTATAGGTATTTTGGGCTATGAGCTACATGATCTAACTGTCCTAACCTTTGATGTGACCCCAGGAATGCATCTTGTGTTTGTCTCAGGCAGGAGTCCAAACTCTGGCATGAACATACTAAGTACCAGATAGGCTCTTGTTCTAAAGCTGTTCCTTCCTGGATCATGTTTGTACATTTTTGCAAAAGTTATTAAGGTCTTTGAAGTCCTCAGGTTTGCTGCTCAGAAAAAAATATAGGTCTTTCCCCGTAGTGTCAGCTTTGGAAAAATCCTAAAGCACTTTTGTATGCTATCCAATTTTATTAAGGAAAATTTTGTGGTTTTCCAGGCAGCCACAAAACAAAACAAAACAAAACAAAACAAAACAAAAAAAACCAACCCAACAAAAAACCAAAAACCAAAAAACAAAAGAAGAAAAAATAAAGAAAAAAAATAAAATGCACCACTTATCTAGTATGTGCGTATATTGATTACTGGCCTTAATGCCATAGTTAAAAACTCCTAACTAGTTGAAAAACTCTTCAGCATTAATCCATTGTTCCAAAACACAGCCCTGTTTTTATGGTTAGCCAAGCACGCAGCCAGTCCTACTCAGAGATGTGATACCAGCAACTGCTTGGATACGTCACATTACTGATGTGCACAGGGATTTATGAGATGGAGCCTTAGTCAGATACTAATCAAGACACAGACAGACTGAACAGACCCAACAAATTAAAAGATAGAGTAGACACACAGCCCTAGCACGAAGACAACATGGCATTCATGGGATGTAGGTCACTGGGGAGGGGGAAGGAAGTCCCACCAAATGTAAGCATTCATAATTGTGGTGGAGGGTTTAAGAGCAACCTGAACGCACAACTTTCACCATGCTCATACACAAAGCTTATAATGTCAACCATATGGAAGGTTAGGAGAGGTTTTCTCACAGTTAAGTTGGAAAATCTGAAATTATTTTGGAAAGGTCGCTTCTTGTGCAGTGGGTAAGACCACCTCCTACTGTAATGTCAGTAATGACAGAGAAATTCCAAATGGCAAAATGCCTGCAAGGCAGTGATTGTCTGGGGAAGAGGAACAAACAAACAGACAAAAAATCCCAAAACACACCACAAACCCAGAAACCCTGCAGCACTGATGGTGGCAACCACTGTCTGTGTGCACTACCTTCAGCAACAGTCTTTTAAATACATCTTTCCACACTGCAAGAGTTTTACAAAAAGTGAACTTTTTCTACAAGAAAAGGCAGCTGGAGGCAGGACTGTGATACAGGAACCAGGGCAGGAAAACATACCATGATGTCATAACAAGTAGGCAAGAAGGAGACAGGTGAATATGCAAAGGCCATTGCTCTTGCTAATGACAATGATCACAAATAGATTCCTTCTCATGAGGTAACTTGTCAGATGGTTTTTGAAAACGCACATGTTCAGTTCTGCATCTAATGACATAATACTGGCAGGTCAGTTCTGTCCTAGTTCCATTTCTTTTTCATCTGTTTTATCCCAAATGAAGAGCAGCAAAATTATATTGAGAGTTCATCTCTATTACAGTAAACTTAAAAGACTTCACACTAGAACAGGTGTGATAAGGGAAGAAAAAACACTACACATGGTGTGTACTAATCAAGTCTCGTGTTCTTATCAATTTAATTACTGTTGAAACATGGAGTGTTGACCAGGCTTTCCAATAATTTCTAGTCACTTTACAGAGAGTTTCTTCTTCATTCACTTAATCTTTCCTCTCATATATTCCTACATGTTGTCACATCCCTGGTACTCATATACATGTATTTATTCCTATTCTTCTCCACTTTCAGGGAAGGACAGAAGTTTCATTTTACCTGAGAAATCTGAACACCAGTAGATCTGAAAGCATGATTATGTTCTATTTGTCAACTGAGCCATTTTTTATTTTCCTTAGAATAACCTGGGGGGCCTAAAGATGGATGGCTAGTTTTGTAACTACATCCAAGACACCCAGGTCTTTCCTTGGGATTCAATCAACAGCAGACTGCTGGAAAAGTTTGGCTGCATAGAACATCAGAAGAAAATATGTCTCATGAAGAGTCATGGTTTTAGAAATTAAGCACAATTTATTTCTTGTACCAGTGCAAGCCAGCATAGCCTGTTCGAAAGTGACTCCTGAACTTCAGGTAAGGGCATATATGCAGCAGGAGAAGTGTAAATGCAAAGCAATCCAGTGACAAAAAGTACGCAGTGTATTTTTAATCCTAAATCAAGAGCTGGATGCAAATGAAGATAGGGAGGGATATGAATTACCACGATCAATACACCGACATAAGAGCTCTGCGAGAACCTCCCTGTGACAGAGCAGGGATGTCTCTGTGACCTGCACAGGCTGGATTAACTGTGCATCATTGGAGGTAGAGTTTATCAAACATGGAATTATCCTTGAATCTGAATCTGACTTTCTGAGTCTGCAGTGCTCTACCGTAACACCAGCTTCTTTCGAGAGCGTTGAATATTATTTTCTGTACTTATGGTTTAGTTTTGCTGCATTTTTATTTCCCTTTTTTAATGTGTGGAAAGCAACAGTCAACTTGTTGTTCCTTGCTCCATCCCACACACTCAAGGATGCCCAATACCTTCCATTGCAAAATCCCAAATCATGCAGACCACTCCATGACACTTTGGTTGGAGAGCTGCTGGTTTTGGTCTGTCTTTCTTATTTCACTGTAAAACTCCACTGAAATGAATTACTGAAATTAATGAAATGCCACTGAGCAAATATGAGGAGTACTGAGTTTTGCATTCTTAAAATCCCTCCTCTTAACCCCAGCCAGCAAACTGCCCAATTNAAATCTTTCAGCTTTCTGCAGCGTTCTGTGAGATCTTTGTGGTTCTCACAGAAGCTATGAAAACACTGCTATGGGTTTTTGTAAACCAACTCTTTATCTTGCACCTGGGTTTGTTATGCAAGATTGTTATGGTTCTAGCTTTCTAATATTTTAGAATAAGTGTCTTAGAGCTTGACCAATCCCCTCAAGGGGTGGATGGCCGAGCACCCAACTGTCTTATGCCATTCAACATACTCTTTGCGAACCATGTTCTAAAAGATGAATTAATTAATTAATAAAGAGCAGAACTGCTTCCCTTCTGAACTTGTTGTGCCATTCCTCGTTGTTAGTGCCGCTCACAGCGACATATATATATATAAAAATATATAAAGGAAAGGTTTAAAGTTATCAGGTCTCACGCTTTTTATCCAGAAACACCAACACTATATGAACACCACTGCCTTCAGGAGCAACACTGATTCTCTGTCCGCTACTCTGTTACACTTAGGATTTCTTTTATCTGCTCCAGTTTTTTAAAGTGCTGTTATCTCACAGTCACAGTCAGAAGGGTCACTTCTGCCTCATTCCTCATGATGCACATGTACAGCAGCACAAGGAAGAAATAATTATAAGAGAGGAAAGAACAATAGAGGGAGGTAATTATAAGACACCATTGCTTATTCACACAACCTATCTGAAATATGGCTTCCATTCGTTCTAGCTACTTGTCTCATCTTTTAAACAGTAGTATCCCAACATTCTGCCACCTGCAAGTTACAATACAAGCAAATACAGGAATTTCAACTGCTTCATCATTATCAATCAAAAATTATTTCAGGAAAAATGCAGAAGCTGTGACTCAGCTTGGACATCGATGGCTGTTCCATTTCTTAGTCACTGAATGAGGCTAACACATGACTCATCTCAGCTGACACATTTTCAATTGGATCACTGAGATTCGAGACCTTCAAAAGAATTATTCATCTGGCTTAGTGCTAATAGCAACATATCCTCCATCCCCTCCATTTCTAGTACCATACTACGAAGTGTATATATACAACTTAATGGGCCTAGACACATGATTCAATTGGTTTTATCCACAGGGAATTCAGAGACCACACAGAACTTGCACTTCTACTGGTGTATACTATTTATCAAGCATATGCATATCCTTCTTAAAATAAAGATTATTTTTCTCCATCCATTTGTCGAGTCAAATAATAATAATCATCTCTAGTGGCGGTCAACTACAAAACTGATTCAACTGAAAACACAATTTGTAAGAAGTATTGATGACTGGAGCAACCCACCTTGGGTGTGTTCAGCACTGCCTGCATCACCACGGGCACGCTGCCCGGGGCAGAGCCAACACCTTTCTCACCCAGTCTCCTGAGTCCATCATCATCCCAATCAATCTTCTGCTTTTATAGGCTTGGGTCAAGAAGATCAGCAAACTGATTTTGCCTTGCCTGGAAGCACACTTTGGTGACCTGGTCACATTTCAGCCCTATGGCCATTTCCAGTCAGGAATGACAAGCAGATGCTATCCAGCCTGCAGGCTCCTCCGGCATGAAGGGAAGCTCCCAAAACACAAGGGGCATTGTGCAACCTGGCAGTTAACTATGGAGCAGCTGAGCAGGTCTGCTGATGTCAAACAGCACGTGTGCAACTCAAACAGCTCTACTGATACTGCAGCCCTGGAGAGCAGCTGCAGCTGTGGCCGCACAATTCTATTTTACAGCCGAGTGTTCTTGTGCAGGTAGCTTGCTGTTTGCGATACATACGCAGCTCCTGGTTTCATGAAAGTGGAATTCATACAGGTACTGGAAAATGCTGTAAACCCCTGACACATTTATAGGAATATATCCATGTGCTAATAACATTTTTTGTTTCGCATGTTAACTTTTGTTAAGCCAATGGCTGAAAAAAAATCACTCAGGAAATAAGACAGACTGTTCTCAAATGGAAATACAGCCCTGCTTGAGAGCAAAATGAGCTGCCCAACAGCTACCATACTACCATTAGTTCTATTCACTTAGCACAGAATTTCTTACATTTCCCATTGTGACTAGTAGAGAGGAAAAAAACCCAACACCAAACGTGAATGCAAAAAATCCCAGCCTATTATTTATTAGCGCTCATTCAGATTGATGGATATCCCTATTTTTCATAGGCAACACCTTGGTAGGGGGAATACTCACATGGGTCACAAACTTTAAGAACACCATTAAGAACAGGATGGAAAGCACAGCATCTGAACAGGTCAAGAGACTCAGCTACATTAATCTACCAGGATATTCCAAGATCTGAGGCAGATCCACTGATACATGATTCAAAACAAGCTCACTGCTCCATACCAGTAACGTTTTTAACACAAGTTACTTCTAAAGTAAACAACTTGGCCTTCGCCTTGGAATTTATCTTCCAGTAGCTCCATGTTTTCACATAGCAGAAAAGGACAGCAGAAGATAAATCCCTGCCTAGGCAAAATTAATTCAGTCTTTGGTAAACATCAAGTTGTGTAGTAAGATCCTAAGTGGCTTCTGTCACTCAAAAGAATTAATCCTATTTTCACGAAGGAACATGTGCACTAAGAACCAGCAATCTAGGAAGAACAATCTGCTCCGATTGTCTGGGAATACCAAAAAACAAAAGCCATCTAGGAAAGCTTGTTTCAGGATGCTGCCAGACCGTAGCCACTTGCCACCTGGACACAGGGACTAAAACTGGGAAGTTATCCCGAGCTCTGGCCACGCTGCCACACCAGCTCCGATGAAAAAGGATGCTGACTTAAGTAAGTGATTCCCAGGAGAAAAACAACAGACAGTGTCAGAAGGGAAAGAGACAGGTGCTGAGCAACACGCACAAGCTGGCATCCACATTTCTCAAAGAAACCCAAATCCTGAACGCAGTTGGCCAGGCTGTCCCCCCCATTCCTCCCAGCTGGTACCGCGAAATACCACTGACAATTTTCTTCTCTTCGCATCCGCTGCCGAGCGCACACAAACCCCGCTGCCCGCCCCGGACCGGGGCTGCCCGGAGCTCAGCGCTGACCCGGGGGTCCCGGCGCCGCCGGGGAAGGGACGGGGCGGCGGCGGCGGCTGCCGGGAGCGGGGCTCCCCCGCGGGGAAGCCACAGGTGAGGGAAGTCGGCGCAAGAGCCGGGGGCTGCGGGGCTCGCACGGCACGCTCCGAGAGCAGGGATGCCCGGCCGCAGGGCACGGCCGCCAGCGCGGGCACACGCGGGACC
>VZTI01000187.1:0-11807 GCA_013397865.1 Struthidea cinerea | reverse complement strand
GGGCAGCGCCCGCAGCGGCCCCCGGCACAGAATCGCAGAGCCAGGCCGGCTGAAAGGACCTCTGAGATCACAGAGTCCAAGCTGTGACCCATCCCCACCTTGTCACCCAGACCATGGCACTGAGTGCCACGTCCAGTCCTTAAGCACCTCCAGGGATGGGGACTCCACTACCTCCCCGATCAGTCCATTCCAATGTCTAATCACCTTTCTATGAAGAAATTCTTCCAAATGTCCAAACTCAACTTCTCCTGGTGCAGCTTTAGTAATCCTGTCACTTGTTACCTGGGAGAAGAGCCCGATCCCCTCCTGGCTCCACCCTCCTTTCAGGTAGTTGTGGAGAGCAATAAGGTCACCCCTGAGTCTCTTCTTCTCCAGGCTGAACAGCCCCCCTGTCACCTTAGGCCAGCGCAGAGCCCAAAGCCCACTGAGATGAGTGTGAGGCCAGGCTGTCTGATCAGACCAGCCACCCCCTCTGCCCCAGAGCTCATGGCATCGTGGATTAAATCTCCACTCGAGATACCCAGGTCTTGATCCTCACTGGGGAGCCCGGTGTGCAGAGTCGCACCTTCCCTGTTCCATGTCCTGAAGCTCTTCTCGGGGCCAGCTCAGTGAGCACTCTTAGTATCAGAAGAACCATGCAGGAGGGCAGTTGTCTCACGACTGATACACACCTTTGCAGCAAGAAACACAAGCTTGAGACTCTGCTGTAGAGCACTTTTAAGCCTCTATACATCAGATCTTTACCTGGTGATCAATGCTGGTCTTCACTGGTTCCTGTGGGGAGCCAAGTCCTTTAATATGAGCAAAGGGTGTGCAAGGCACCCATCCACCAGAGCTTCCTGGGACTGGCCTGCTGTGGGTCCCTAAGGAGGCTCAGGCATCATCTACTTAGCTCTGTGTTAATGAGGGTCAGTGCCTGCAGCCTCAGCTGAGGCAGCTAAGCAAGGACTTTGACGGATCATTAGTTGTGGTTCCATGGATGTTGACGGAATGTCTGTTGAGTTCAGTATTAGATCCCTGTACCAATTTGTTGATGGCCCCATGGTTCGAGTAAATCAGCTTCTTACATGCCTAAAATGATGCATGTATTTATGGGTTTCCAAAATTCATTGCAGCATGCTGTGTGTATGGAGACCAGTCCTGCAGACCGTCCTGTGGGTACAGTTCTTCCATCAAGGGCCCCCCCTGCAGCAACTGAGTTCTTAAGAAGTTTCAGGACCTCTCTGTTGGGGATGATGACCACCCTCTCTTTAGGCTGTGTAGTTGTAGTGGTCTGAGTTCATCAATACTCTTTAATTTCACAATATGCATTTACTTCATCTTGGGTCATGTATTTAAGGTTCAAGTATTTAAAGGAAGCCAAAAACATTGGAAATATCTTAGCTATAACAAGCAATGGGGTAAAACATTTTCATTAACAGTAACAAAGTGAGATAGTGGAGGAATGGCGAAAGTTTTAATATTTCTTTGCAATTTGGGGTTTTTTTTCTCTCTAGTCTGTGAAAACTTTGCAGACAAAGTATTTTTTTAAGGCCATTTCTGAGAATCTGTCATCTAAGCCTGCTGTAAATGAAGCAGTAAACAAATACATGTTAGGGGCAAAACAGAAATAGTACTAGCCTCAGGGAAGCGTCAATAGCTTCATTACCTCAAGAAGTTCAAATAGATTTTATCAAAAGTGCAGTCTGATGCCTCAAAGACTACTTAAGTTGTCCTTAAGATATGTTTTGACAAAGACTCAGAACCAGCTCATTAACACCATCAAGAAGTTTATGTGTGACATATTAAAGTGATGCCATTCACTTCATTCCAAGTATCAGTGTGTGGAGAGATCTAACTGTTTTAAAGATCAGGAACATTTTTTCCTCCCTTGCTCCCCCGGTAATGCCATGAATATCCCCTCCCTGTTCCATACACTTGGCTAATTCAGTGCTGTAATGGGGAATACAAGGTTCTGTCACTTTAGATCTGGCCATTTGAATGCACGACCAGGCGGGCGGCAGCTGAATAAAGAATAACATCCACTTGTCTCCAATGATTCACTCAGCTGGCATCTTGTTACAGTTCTAACTCAAATGAATGGTGAAGTGTAGACTGACTGGGAAAAGTAAAGCAGATAACATATGGCAACTAAGTGACATCCAGAATGATGAAGAGACTAGGGGACAGCTCACTCGCATCACTCCAGCAGTCTGAAACAGCCACAGAAGTGAATCTGGGCCTTCAGACTGCATTTGTTTTGCAATGGTTTGTGAGTCTTCTGATTAAGCCTCCCCATACTGATTTAAAGCTATCTCTATTCCCCCTTGGTCCTGAACCAAAAGTAATTTATCCTAAATACCTTAACCATGTACTGTTTGCAAGTCAAAATGTTGAAGGATGGCCATTTTGTAGAAACATGACGTATGGTAGAACCAGTAATTGCAGAGATCAGTTGTGGCAACCGAAGTAACGTGCAGCAGATATTTGTGCATAATCATGATTCCATTATTTTGATTTAATTCCTGAGCACTTCTTTAACATTAGCTGATCCAGTACAGAAGCTTACCCAGATGTAAAAGCAGGATTTATTCTGACAGTTGACTGTAAATTTAGCCACTCTAGAAATAGGCTCTGAGATGGCCATTCATATCACTTAAGTCTTCACTAAGAGCATTCCAGTGGTGGCTCTCCACTGACTTCAGCGGCCGGTGGATTGGACCTGTAGAAGTGAAAACACAGAACTTGATTTGATGAGTATAGACAAGCAGTGACAATGTTAATGAACATGCTGTGAGAACCTGAGCAAAAGGAAATTAAGAGTTCTTTCATCTCCATCTGTACCTGCTGGTCAAGCTGGGGATATCTCTTCTTTGAAATAGTGATTTTTAAAAGGCTATGCAGAAAAGAAGGGAAATGGAACAGTGTACTTGTGGATAAGTGCTGGCAGTTGCAGTCAACATTTCCTCCCCATTCAGATCTTTTATTTCCAGAACATAATGTTCCTTTGTTCAGCAAAGGAACCTAAATATGACTACATCAGATACTGTTTTGAGGGTTCAGGCCTGAATTTCATGGAGGGGAGCAGCAATTCAGGACAAATCTGACTGTAGTATTGCTATACTTCTGGAGGAAGTTAGTGGAAGAATTTGAAGTTGCTACTGGAAACACAGACCCGGTGGAAGGTTGATCAAAAACTGAAGTAGATGAGTTAAATGCAAGGTTTGATGCTGTGTGGAGATGAAACCAAACCAAACTAAACCAAACCAAACAACCCTTGGACCACTGTGCAAAAGAAATATCCCCCACTAAATACTCATTATGTACTTTACACTACTTCTTTTTGGAAGAACAATGAGGTTTGTGTTCAAGAAGGACTTGATGTCATTGTATCAGTTTCCCTTCTCAACAGGAACAACAAGACCCTGAATAAGGGCTAATCACTTCACTCAAAGGAAGTAACACATAAATGGCAAAAACAAATCCTCAGTTAGAATACAATTTTTATCTCAGTAATTTTCTCTGGGGCATAAATCATGTTCTGTTTTTAGAATAAAGTATTATAAACATTTTTGTTAGGTTAAATTATTTCTTTTTCTAATAGTTATAATTTAAATTAGAAAATCATATTGATGTATGTTCTGGCTGTTTTAATCCATAATCAAGGGAGTTTTTAATACATTGAGTTCCAAAACACTGTTTTTTTTACACTCTATTGTCACCAAATTCTGTCTAGTGCTGAAAACAAATCCAAAACAAATTATGTTTTGAAAACCTGTTCAGAACACCTATTTCAGCTGTTGTTAATGCCCTATAGTCCACAACATCTCTTATCACTAGGAAAATTGGTTTAGTGTCTTTTCCCACCTGTATCCCTGTGTAGAATGTATTAACAAAGATACTTCCAAAGGAATCTCCAAGAGTACAGGATGCTAGATTTATTTGTTTGGGCTTTTTAAAAAGAAAAGAGACCTCTATTTCCAAAGATTTCCTAAGATTAATTCACATTAAGACAATTGTATTATTTTATTTTATCTTAATCAGGGACTTTCTCTTGCTGGTGAAGCTATGTATGAATCATAGCAGCAATGAAGCAATTCTCTGATCACAGGCACTAAAAAGAACTGTACAGTTCCCTTCAGCAGATGCAGTATAGAGCTCCTCGGCATCATCAAAACTAATGAAAATGTGTTGCATTTTAAACAAAAGAGGAAAAGAAACGAAAGTGCTCACAGAGGATTTGGCAAAGCCAATATATGCCAATATGACTTATCCTGTTGGCTGCTCAGTTATTGTAGTCCTTTGCTACTTTACCATTTGTCTTGGTCAGAGATTGCGATCAGATAATTCAGTGATGGGTACAACAGAAATTAAATAAATCATAGCTGATCACGAAATAATACAACTTAGGAAAATTTAAATGGATTGTGAAGTATTTACGTCATGGTGATGACAGTTGTCATATAGAGACCAAAATAAGCCCTGTTAACAAAACTTCATTTATATCCTTGTTCCTCAAGCCATACTATCAATTTGTTTGGCTGATGTAGTATAATGTAAAAATACTGTTCAATATCTTCTCCTACTGTTTTACATTCCAACACTTCTGTTGTGTTTTCTAAAAGCTCTATTTCTCACACTGAAAAAAAATTATATTATTTTGGTAGTAACACTGAAGTTGTATGTTTCCTTTTGGCATTCAACTGAAGAAATGAAGAAAAAGAAAAGGTCAGAAAAAAATTGCAGAGGTGGATAGTAGATCACAAAGAGCAAAGTTACAGGGGATGAGTACATTACTACTGCCACTGCTTAAGAGCATCTCTCACAAAAAGAAGACCGGCTACACCGTCCCAACTCCATAATTTCAACTCTCCATGACTTGTTTCCTGCTTTGTAAAGCTGAGTTGAGCCATGTTTACCTAATATGAGTAAAAACTAGTAATACATGTTTACAGTTCTCTTGTATTGCTGCACCAGCACTAGGTACCCTTAGAATTTTTCAGTGTATTGCAAAGCTATCCCTGAATTTAAACAGGTTCAAGATATTATTTGTAGCTTATTCTTTTAGGTAATTTGTAGCAAAAGTAAAAAATGATGGCACATGTTGAATCTTCCTTTGTAAGTACTATGGTCAGTAACTGGACTGTAATGTATATGGGGATGCACACAATGCTTTATGTACTTATTCATTCTGTGTGACTCCAGGCTTTGAGAAAGAGTAATCCCACTTGGCATTTTGACTCAATTTGGTCTCAGTAATTACGGATCCAAACTAACTCATTAGAAGCTTGTGAAAAAATGTCTCTGAACTTTACAGCAGAGCCAAAGTGTACAGAAGAATGAGAATTCAATGAATAATCCAATGAATACTAAGAATAAGTTTGAGAAGCATATCCAGTTATCCTACTGGCTATGTCCATTTGTTATCCACTGTTACAGTACAGTGCACAATATCACCAGCAACACTGCTCTGTGAATGTCATCTTCAGACAAATCTAATAACACATTGTATTTTTGATCAAAGTTACTTTCTACAAATTACCAAGCTGGTTTGCCTTTTTAAGGCTCTTGTTTTTTTCTTCTAAGTATTTACATGTATAATACAGGTAGCTCGTGGATCTGCCCAAGGAAGCCAAAGTGAGATTTTAGGTTTTCTAAGCTGAGGTCTGTTTTGCCTGTTTCTGAAGCTGCAGTCCAAGAGCAGTGACATAAAGGCTGCTGCTCTGGGAGCAAGGATGCTTCTAGCTTGAATTTAAAACTGAAGGCATTGTATTAAATTTAAAGCTCTTACGAGACCTCTCTCACTGCACAGAATTTCCATAGGCTTTACAATACAAAGAACTCTCTTTCCCCCCACAAGCTCTTGATGCAGCTTTCTGTACCACCCTGGTTATGCCCTCTGTGATGGGCCTTTTGCAGAAAGGAACAGGATACTCTTTAGCATAACTGTGTTTTCTGTGGAGTGTTTTATCATGGTCTATTAATATTCTCTTTTCCTCAGTTCCATAGCTACTTACTGCTTTCTAACTCATTGATTTTAATAAACCAGCTGAGCATGCTGCTGTATTCTCTTCCACTCCCCTTGTATTCTTTTCTACTCTCCCTATGGAGGAAAAAAAATACCCATAAAAGCAAACATAAACACCAGCTTATTAGGAGATTGGTTTCCTCTGAGCACTCTTAAGATGCTAATGGAACTGTTCATTACACAGCTTCTAGGTTGGATCTCACTTGGACTGGTAAAAACAGGGATTTTCCCTGAATAAATGCATTTGAGTTTGCAGGCAAGGTTCAGAACCTCTGTTCTGTTTTGCTGCAATGGAGCTCTTTTTCTTCATAGTGGCTGGTGTGGTGCCATGTTTTGGATTTACGACCTCAACAGTGCTGATAACACGCCAGTGTTTTTGTTACTGCTGAGCAGTGTTTACACAGTGTCAAGGCCTTTTCTGCTTCCCCCACCACCCCAGCAGCGAGGAGGTGCATGGGGGAGCTAGGAAGGGACACAGCTAGGACACCCCAACAGATGGACGAGGAATCCTATTCCACATGGCATCTTGCTGAGCAGTCACTGCTGGGGGAAAGAAAGAGGAAAGGGGGACATTTGTGGTTATGGCTGAGGCCCTACTTTCCTGGAAATGGCCGAACATCTGCCTGCCTGGGGAGCAGGGAATAAATTCCTTATTTTGCTTTGCTTGCACATAAAGCTTTGCCTCACTTACTAATCTGTCTTTATCTGAACCCACAAGTTTTCTCAGTGTTGCCCTTCTGATTCTCTGCGCCACTCCACTGCTGGGGAGAGATGAGAAACTCTGTGGGGTTTATCTGCCTGTCAGAGTTAGCCCACAGCAAAACCAAAACCACAGCTGTCTTCTTTTTATACTAATTTTAATAGGTAAACTCATAAATTAGGAAACAGGCCTGAAAAATCTTAATGCCATGTCCACCTAGAGAAGTAGTTCCTTATTTTATCGTTGAGCAGTGAAGTTCTTTGGGTAAGCTTATACTGTTGATAATGGCATGATACTAAATATTTATAGTAACACTAGGATAAGTGTTTTAGTTTCATGATTTTGGGAAGGCTGAGAGCATTAGGATTGTTCAGCCTGGAGAAGCTTCAGGGCTATCTAACAGAATCTTTCCAGTACCTGAAGCAGCCTGCAAAAAAGATGGAGAGAGACTATTTACAAGGGCCTGGAGTGACAAGACAAGGGGGAATTGCTTCACACTGACAGAGAGTAGGTTTATAATGGATCTTAGGAATAAATCCTGTACTGTGAGTGTGAGGCCCTGGCACAGGTTGCCCAGAGAAGCTGTGACTGCCCCAGCCCTGGAAGTTTCCAAGGTCAGGTTGGACGGGGCTTGGAGCAACCTGGTCCAGTGGAAGATGTCTCTGCCCATGGCAGGGGGGTGGAATGAGGTAACCTTCAAAGCCCCTTCCAACCCAAACCATTCTATGATTCTGTGATTCTATGACTTACTTATTCCATCTGTAGCAGTATTTCACCACACTGGAAGATAATGGAAAAAAAGGCATTGTAGTCTGAAATTGGACCATTTGCTGACAGCAGTGTAACTACACAAGAGGACTGACTGTGTCATTCTTTTCTTCTGTCACCCCAGTGCGGGCTCGCTGACCACTGCACGGTGCCAATTCACACACCAAGGCGAGGTATTTCTATTTTCTGCTCTAGTTTGTGCAAAGTAGGGAGCTGGGGGGTAAGTCACAAAAGGCTGGCTCTCTGACCATCAAAACTTCACACTATTTTATCAAACACAGGCATCAGTATTCACTGGCTAAAAGCTACCTGATTAATTGGTATTCTACCTTCTATTGGTTAAATGATTCTCTGGCTTCTCATGCTAACTAGTCCCATGCTCAGTCTTTCTCTTTTCAGTCACTGGGTTTCTTGGGTTGGTGGCTGTGAGTTGGTGGTAGCAAAATTCCCCTGTCAGAATTACCTTCTACCCAGTCAGAGTTGATTTTAGCATGGTTGCTGAATTGGCTTTGTTAGTTTCTTCCTTATCTTGGGAGTTCTGCCAAGTGTCCTTGTGGCCTGTAAATTCTGCATTCTCAGTGCCCACTATCAGAAGCACATCCTTCTTCCCAAGCTTTGCTAACCTCCCCCAGGTCTGAGATCATTGAAGCATGTCAAGCCCTGGACTTAACAAAGCAATTCTACCAACAAGTAATTTATCTTTCTAACACCTGGACATCATTTAGGGGCTTTGAAGAAGTATTGGCATAATTTCAGATGTGCTTTTCAATAATTAATGGCTAAATGTTAGATAAAGGTGATTTCTGGAGACAAAATTAATGTAAACACTGCATAGCAAACCTTCTAGGCTGCAACCAATTTAAATGATTCTTCAGTGCTCCCCAATTTGATTTTGAGCAATCAAATCTGGTCCAATAAACTCCAGGGTCTGTCAGTGTGTTTGGAAATTCTGAGGGGAAAAGGTCAGGAGATGAGAGCCCATAGAGCATTCTCAGACTTCTTTCACTGTGGCAAAGTTCGTGTTTTAAGAGAAAACCTTGCTAGCAAGGTAGGATGTGGCTACAGACGCCAAGACAGACAACACATCTTGTTGTATAAGGGCAGCATTCTTATTCTTCTCCACCTAGAAATTGTGCAGATGGATTAGAATGTTGATAAGTTGTGAACAATCATGAACAAGTGTTCAGAGAAGGTATTTAAAAACGAATGGCAGAACTTAGCCATATGAGACTTTGAAGTCACAGTTAAGGGGTGAAAATGGGGACTGCTTACTGCCACAATGTCCTGGCATTGTCTGATTGTGATCTCTGCATGTTTCAGGAATTTCTGTCTTTTTTAGACATCAGTAAAAGGCTTTAAAGTCCTCATGAAATGATCTTCCTATGTGGAAGTTTAGCTCATACCTATCTCCCTGTATGACATACCATCCTTGGGTACCCATGTAAACTATCGCTTGCTTGATCTTTTTTATCCAGTGTAAGAAAACCTGCAAGAAAACTTGGGCACTCTGGATATCTTTTTTTCTTTCAGGGTAAAGTGGAAGGGCCACAACTACTTCCTGAGCATGCAGTTTGATTTCCCCTTACTTTGAGGTAATTTTATATCTAAAGTCTAGCTGGTCAATTTATCAGATGATTTAAATTAAAACTGGAAACCATTTTAGGCAAGAGTTTGGAATTCAGCCACGAGTGTCTTTGTAAAATCACAGTACAAGGTGGACTACACAAGTGCTGGCATTTGCCTTACTCTTTGAAGAAATAATTCAAAATGCAGTTTACATCTACAGTCAAAAATAAAAGTTAGGAAGAACTAACATGGGAAGTGAAGTCAGGACAGAGGAAACTGAGGTTTCTAGGGAAATTGGTATTTTGCACTATAAAGCTAGATCCCCCCCCCCTCCCCCCTTCCCCAAATAAGAAAAATATACAGAAACCTTCTGGCTTCATATTTTAACCATGAGCTAAGCAATATCCTTTCATGGTAGGTAACGAGCCAGCATCTTTCTTTAAATGTGGAGATGCTGACTAGTATCTGGAATCTCAGCTGGAGAAGGGGGATTATGTTACTAAATCAGATCCAAATACCAACACTATCTTGGTTGAGCTGCAGCGTCAGAATTATTTCTGCTGAATGTCACCCAAGTTTCCTCAGGGACCTTGAAATCAGTGGGACTGTCGAGCATGTGTAGTCCTGTCCTAGTTTGGACAAATTTGGAGGAGAATATCCTCTGATAGAAGTCAGGTTGCAACCACCCCTCCCCCCCAGGTTCGGGAAAAATTTCCTCAAAGGAAAGTGAAAGAGATAAAAGCTATTTATTTAACAAACACACAGGTGGGGAATAATAATGCTAAATAATGAGATCTCTTTCTCTGTGGAGAGAAAACCTGAGAAGATTTCAGAGGTCCTCTGTAGGTGCGGTCTCTCCTCCTCGGAGCTGGTCGGCGAGGGGCCACCCCCCCGGGCCTCCGGGAAAATTCTCCTGATGTGTTCAGATGTTGTTGAAACAGTCCAGAAGAGAAGAACAAAAAACCCAAAAATCCTAGGAAAATGAAATTCAACCCTCCGTCTCTCGCTGGGAGAAAAAGAGCCGAAGAAAAAAAAACCCAAGGGTACCGCAGAAACAGAGGAGCGTATCTCCGTGTCCTTGAAACAACTGCTTTGAAACGTTTTTTGGTTTCTGTCCTTCTCAGGCTCAGTTTAAAGACACAGAAAAGATTGGTGGGCATAGGGTAGCGATAGGGGATACACATCATAAAGTCACCCCAAGACAAGTCCAAAAAGGAATTTCTGCACTAAGAGGCTGGATCTCTAATCACCTTCAAGTCACCTCCTTAGGAGGAAGATGGAAGAGACTTACACTACTTTCAAATCTTTAATTCAAGGGTTTAATTTTTCCAGTTTAGAAAAGATAAATTTACTGATGGGTTAGTCAAGTTAAAGGAGAAGCAAATATTAGCTAGAAAAGATGAACAGTGCTCCAGAAAGTCAACATTGCAGGATATTTCTCTTATTTTAACAAGGTGGTGGTGGCGGGTGTGTTGAACCTTCTCTATTTTGAGAGAGAAGTATGGGTAGGAACATGAAGGAATGAAGACAAAAGGCACTGCCCTACAGGCACACCTAAAGAAAAGAATTTGGTATCAGCTCATGGGAAGCAAGCACATCAAAAGAGAAATCCATGTGAAGCTGTTCAAAAAGGTTTGTGAGCTACTTTAAAAGTGTGTGCCCTATCCAAATAAAACATTCCTTTAGGCAAGAAATCTTTTAAGTGTTCTGTGGTCTGAGGTGCTGCAGGCGAGAAGCACCAGGGACATAGAACACACTTCCACCAGTCATGCTCCAGCTTCAGGGCTACGGAGACTGAGCCCTGCAGGAGACTTCAAAAGCTCTACAGAAACAACTGAACAGCACAACTGTCAGACAGCTTCCTGGACAAGCAGGCAGAAATGAACTGGGGTACCACAGCCCTCCTCAAATAAATACAGAGCCAAGTCTTGCCGAGTTTTAGCGGGAAGTGCCAAGAATTCTAGCAAAGATTCTCATGGACAGTTACAGTGATCACATCCCCTGCTGCTGGCAAGCAACATCAGAAAGGGAACAACTGAAGTTAAAAGGGAGGAGGTAATCTTAAATCATTAAAACAAGAGAAAATTGAGGTCCTTAATTGGGAAACTGTGACACAGACACATCAGTGTCAAAACCAGTGACAGCATATTACCCCCTGTGAGGAGTCAATTTACTTTTGATTTGTCTCAACCCTGGCTGTCAGAGGCACATGGGGAAGGGGTTGCACATGTGCCACATCCAGGAGACAGCTAGGAGAAGATGGAGGAAAGTCACTTTGCCTGGCAACCAGTTCATGTCCCACGTGGGACAGGCGGCCAGCAGGGGAACCCCGAAGGCACCCTCCACAGACACTCTCCAGTCAAAGGTCTCCATCAATGAACTGCAGCGGAAGGGAGGACTGGGCCGATGGTCTCCTACCAGCAGGCGGACTTTGGGAGGGGCCAGGGGGCATAAAAAGTAACTGCACCACAAGCTGTGGGTTTTTTTTGCAACTTGCTTTCTGAGTGGGGGGCTGTGGAGACTGTGCTTTTTGCTTTTGGGGGGGCTTTGAGACTTGCTTTTTGAGTCTGGGGGCCTTGTGTGTCTTGTGTTTTTGCTTTGGCTCCAGCCTGCTGAGGCCCCCGTGTCTGTCCTGCCTCCCTCTGCCCCGGAGCAGCGCCCTGCCTGCTTCGTCTCTGCGTCCCTGCCTGAGCCACCTGCATCCAACCCTGCCGGCCTCCGAGCCAGCCCTCGTTCTGTCTCTCTCTGTCTCGCCTCCCCCCCACC
>VZTI01000186.1:1369419-1408286 GCA_013397865.1 Struthidea cinerea | reverse complement strand
GGGCCAGGGGGTGGCAGGGCAGAAGGTTTAGGGACAGGGAATGGCTGGGGGCTGTAGGAGCAGGGAGTGGGAGGAGTGCAATCAGGGGCAGGGTTTGGCAGAGGGGGCTCGCAGGGGAGGTTTTAAGGGCAGGAGGTGGCTGGGGGGGATTGGGGTCGGGGAATGGTGGAGGGTAGGGCTGTGGATGGGGTGGAGGGAGGGGTAGCTATAGGGCAAAGCCACCTCAGTGTCTTGGAGAAATTCTCTGGACCCTTGCCTTCCCAGAGGAGAGGGCAACACAGCCCCCACCAGAGGAAGGAATAAACCGTGTCCGTGTAGAAAAATCAGTCCTCCTCTTCCAGGCAGTGAGAGTGTGTGCTGCCTGCTCCTGTCCTGGAGCTCCCTGCACCCACAACAGCCCCTTGACCCCAAGATCCAGCAGCAGCAATGGCTCAGTGACAGTGTCCAGGGTCCCCAGGGCTGAAGGGGCACCTCAGCAGAATCCATTTTTAGACTATTTCAGGGATAATAAGGTTTTCTCCATAGCCAGGATTACAGGAATTGAATGCTCTCCACAATTTATTTTAATTCTAACTAAATAATATGGCAATAGGGAGCACCAAAGCAATCTCAAGGGGAAGGAAGGGAAAGGGAGAGACGCTGAAGTTGGGTCATTCTCAAGACTTTGGGTCTGCAAGGTCCACTGACTCATTGGAGAAAGGGCTGTGGCATGGATGGATGCTGTGCACAGCAGTGAATCGCAGGTCAGCTCCCTCCGAGTTGTCCGATGGAGACTAAGGCTGAAAATATTCCTAAACTCATTTTCTTTTTCCTCTGGAGGGAGATAAGAGTAAACATGAATCATTCTTCTAAAAGTTTGAGAAGCATTTTGTTCCAAGAAGAAATATGTAATTTTTTTTTCTTCTTACAGTAACAAGTTCACAGAAAACTTCAGGAGGCTTTTACAAAGGCTTGTAACCACTTTGAAGCTGGAAACTCTTTTTATATACGTACAGCACTTGCGTAACAAGGTCTTGACAGTGAATGGGATTCCTGGGTGCAGTTGCAATAACGTGATTAATAGTATCATTCATGGTATCATACCTCACTCATAGGTTTCCTGTAAGTTAAGAGGAATACATTGGCAGGAACACAGTGGTTGTGACTTTAAACACGATACTCTTGGGGGGAAAGTTACGGCTAACACATGCACTGAAGGGCAATGCAATTAGTAAAGCTACATAAAGGGCTAAAGAAAACAATTTTGAGAGCAAAAAGGGTGGAAAAACAAGCCCACAAAGATCTAGTTCTGGGCTAGTTCTGTGGCACGGAGAAAGCTAGGTGGATATTGCCACACAGCTGGTGAAACCAAGGACAGAAAACAAGATGTGTCTCTCAAAGGGATGGGTCGGGGTGATCACTATTTGGAAACACACAAGTAGGATGTGGGTTGGTTTGGTTTTTTAGTTTTAATTTTTTTGATCTGGACACAGGGAGGACTGATTTTGTCACCAAAATGTTTGTCACTTGCTAGTGGCACGAATCACTGAGAAGGCCAGGCAAGATGCAAAACGGAGTGCAGAACACGTGTCAAAGGAGAAGTAAATGTCCTGGCTGTGGGCTGCAGCAGCTCAGGATGCATTTGGAGCCTCAAGAGAAGTGACAAATAATGGGTCAATATTTCTGCTTATTTCGTTTGGGGCATAAGTTGTTAAACAGCTGCCACGTGGCTGAAGCATGGAGAAATACGCGGGGTGATAAAATACGACCGAGTGTTTCACTGTACCGGCATCCCCATGATTAGCTCAAACGAGACCTTTAACTCGGTCCAAGAAAACATCAGCCCTAGGGAGCAGGCGGGGTGAGTAACACAGGATCGCTTGGGCTGCGTCCCTGCCCAGCCTCAAAACACTCCCTGGCCAGCGTTGCTCCTATTTTTAAGCGCTGTGCTATTAAAAAAGCCCCGTTTCACTGCACCTGAATTGGCGCTGTGCAGGCAGGGACTCGGGAGCGCGTTTATCACGCGGCTGTCATCGCTTTTGAGGAAACGGGCCCGGGGCGTTTCGGATGTTGTCCTAAAGCCACCCGGTGCGACAGGCGCAGCGTGGCCCTTCTGCGCCGGGCCGGCTCCTGCTGCGTGGCGCGGGCAAACCGATCCACCCACGAGAGCCGGACCCCGGGGGATTTTTGCGCAGGGCTGGATGGCGCCCTGAAGTTGCATTTATTAAATTGCCTCCCATCTTGTTTACATTGTTTCGCGGGGAGGTGTTTACCCGCCCGAAAAGCTGAAATGTTTCCTCTACTTGCAACACAAAAGCGCAGGAGTGAGTATTGTCGCTGGAGATAATGTTACAGCTTTGGCAAGATGACACTTAAAAACTTCATCAGCCTTCCAAGAATTTCGGAAATAGCGGTGAATAAAGGCGGCAAGTGCTAAGAGCAGGCAGTGCTTGCAAGAAGTGCCCTCACCAGCAGCGCTTTCAAGAGCTGTTTTCTGTTTTCACTTATCATTAGAGCTGCACAGCTCAGGCTGCTTTTAAATAATTATACTTAACAGTTTAAAAACCCTCCCGTGCTAAAATAAATTTTAGCTAAGATGGTTTAGGCTTTGCAGCCTCACATGACACTCAATCTTTCTCGTGTGACTCTTGTAACAAGTCAAATTCATGTATTTTGATACTGCGCACGTGATTGAGATACTTGGATCACTTAAGCCTGCACAAAACTGCAGTGCTCGCATGTCATTTATCTTAAAATCCTATTGTAGCACTCGTGGAGTGTAATTTCTTCAGTGAATGGAAATTTATACTGACAGAGGTGTTATAAAACATGGAAAATACTGGGAGGAGAGGGTCCAACATTTTCTTTATCTCTTCAAGTGTTCACTAAGGGGGATTTATTTTTCAGTTCGGCGCAGGTTACAGAGCTCTGGTGCAATCAAAGGGACCTGTTTCCAGACTTCTTAAGCAAAACTCCCATTACTTGCAACAGGTGGGAACTGTGCTGCGGCTTGGAGGCAGCAAACTGGTTCACAGGCTTCACTTTCCGTGTTGGTCCCTAAAGCTACCAGCAGAAAACCTCCTAAAGGAACTCCTGGGATCCCAGCCTCTACCTCCCCATTTCAAAATGCATGGGTAAGAAAAACCAATTTATATTCATAACCTTGAGTAAATAAATTGTCACTTTAACTACACATTTTATTGTAATTAAGCGCTTCCCGGTAATAACCAACCCACACTACGGAGCTGTTTCTTTATATAACGGTAAGGCAAGTTCTCAGCTGTGAGCAGAATTAGGAAGCTTTGAAAAGCACAGACCAGTTGGTATAGCAGGGTGATGTTGCACAGTTCTCAACACGTGGAGAAAAGGTGGTTTTGCTAAAGAGCTTTGTCCTTATTTTCAAGAAGTGCTGTTGCTGTGTGGTCAGCAAAATCAAATCTCACCTGCGGAATTTCCCGGCAGGATTTTTACCCAGTATTAGCTTGAGTCTGCTCCCAGCGGATTTGCCTAACTCCAAAGGGAGCACGACTGAGGCAGATTTAGACCTTCCCCAGCTTTCTAAGGACTCGCTGCTGTCACCTCTCCTTAATGCAGCTACAATTAACTTTGCTGGAATTTCTATATTTGAAGCAGCTTGAAATTAGAGCCTGAACTTCCAGACGTGGATGCAGATAGTCTTTGCTACTGTCTGTACGAGCCCTTGGGCTTCACACTAAAAAAGCCCACCCATGTTGACAAATTTGCCCTTTGCAGTCTGGCTTCATTGCGGCTGAGCAAAAATAGCAAGTGATACAGCAGACGGAATGGGCCCTAAACTATATTTTTTGATAGCTTTTCTTAGCTCCAGACTAAAGAGCAAGGCATCAGATGTTGACAAATTAGCAGGGAATATACGGAGCGAAGGGATTTGTTACTGAAATGCCCACAATCCAGCTGTTTTGCCATCCCCCAGAATTTGAACTTTTCCCTTGGTTTTCAGTTGTGTTTTGATTCGAGTGTAAATACCAGCCTCTGGCACGTGTCAGCTGGCATCAGAGCCACGTGCCTAAGCTTTGTTCAGGTTGGAGCTTTAGTGTCGTTTTACTCATCCATGGATTTTGTTAGGACTTCTGGGGCATAGCTCGTTATTTTTACCACTGTAACCAGCAGTCGTTGTATAATTATTCCTCTTTAAACCCAGGAGAGCTTGTCTGGCCTTTTGGGTGGGGAACTTAATTGCACAAAGGCTCTGGAGGATGGTTGATGCTGGATAGTAACTGTGCCATTGGCGTGTTACCTGCCCCCAGAAAGGAGAATCCAGGCTCTAATCCATACCCCCAAGTCACGCCAGCTTGCTGGGCACCAGAGCACGCCCACACTCGAGTTGGAGACTTCTGTGCTAAGACAAGGAGGATTATGGACACCACGTGATTAATTCTGCAATGACGGTATGTGTTTAATTGGTGAAGGACTGCATTTTCTATCCTTTTTTAACCCGGGCCACAGTGCCAAAGGACTGCCTGATGTTTGAGGCTCCTTTCAGGTATTTTCTTCATTGAGATGCACTGTGCTTAAGGCTACTTTGTTGCCAGCTTTGTCTTATGCCCTCAGGCACTACTATGCCTTTTAGCGTTGAGAAACCAGCATTCAAATTCCCCTGAAACTCCAGGCTGTGCTGCTTTCACTGCTCACAGAGGGCCTTCCCTCAGCCTCAGGTACAAAAGCTCTGGCTGCTCCAAAGCCAGTGACCAGGAGTCAGGAAAAGCACAGTTTAGAGATATATATATATATATATAAAAGCAGACTACAATCCCAAACTTTAGACATGTCCTGCTTTTAAGCTCTCTGCCTCAGATGCCCTGTAAAATACAAATAGCAGCATTGATGATGTTTAGCTCATAAAAAAGTAAATATTTCTAACTTCTGAGAGCGTGTGTTGCAGCCAGTTGAAGTCAATGCAGTTTAAAGTCAGTGGAAGGAAGGTATTTCTACCAGGTGATGGTACGTGACCATTCAAACAGTTTACCAAGTGCCACGGCAGCAAAATTCTTTCTGTTTAAGACTGCCTGGTTGCCTGGCAGGAAAATGTGTTCCCAAATTGGTGTAGTAACACTGGAATCGCTTCCTGGTGACAGCCCTGTTGACTGACAGCCTCCAGTAATGGCAATCTCTTAATCTCCTGCTCTGTGGCCATAAAGCATTCTGTCCTCCTTCCATTAAAAGCTGAAAGTAAATAAATTCAGGTCCCATCACCAGTTCATTTTGCTTGCATTCTTGCTGTCTACAAAGCCTCTGCGTGAGATGGACAAGCAGAAGGGCTAAAGAAAATGTCCCCATTGTTGGCATAAGGCCAGCCAAGGTGTGACACTGCAAACGTGGGCCTCAGGAGCTGCTGAGTTGCCCTGGTCGTTCCACTTTGCTGTGCACAACAGCCCACGTTGCTGACACTGTCTGGGGGAAGGGAGAGGTGTGAAACCCGCTCTGAGCTTGGAGTGTGTTTGGGCCAGGTCAGGGCAGCCTGAAGTGCTGCGTGCCTTTGGGTGGCTGCCAGCAAAGCCTCTGGGGTTTTGCTACACCTGAAAAACAGCCTGGGAATACAACAGCCCTTGAATCTGCAGAGTGAGGAGAGCCCTTAGTCTGCCCCCCAACCTTTTCTGCTTAAGTTACCATCCCCTGTAAAAGGAGATAGGAATTATTTACCCACATTGTGTTCAGGTGTTGATGTTTTACCTGGAAATGCAATGCAGGTCTTTTAAAGCACATATGGTGGCTACAGCAGCCTAGAGCCAAAGCCTGTCATCTCTCCTGCTCCTTTACTTTCCTCTCTCCCCAGGTGTTTAGTTGGCAGAAGAATATCTTTCAAATTCCAGTATTTTATTTAAAAAGCTTGACTCGGGGACTTTAAACTGGTTGCAATTAAGACTTAACAACAGGAAAGTTCTTACAGAGGTGCCATGTCCCTTTGAAATCGCTTTGCTGAAGAAAATCATCCCCATCCATCCTGCAGCCAGCTGGACTGCACTGCAGGGTTAACTTTCACTGTTACCTGTGGCCTTGTGCCTCCTGACACACTCAAGGCATGTGTGGAAGGACCAATAAAACATGTCCTGGAGTGTTTGGTGTATTTTTAGAGTTTGTCCCAGATTATTGGCCTTTGTCCCAGATTTCAGTGGTTAGGGTATAAGAATGCCCGGTGGGGCTGAGTGCTTCCTGCCTTGCTCTCAGGAAGGCTTTAATCAGGAAAAATACCCTCTCAGAGAAGGCAAATAATTAAGTTTTTGTGGCAAATCCTCTGTTGCCATTAGCAGGAGATGATAAACACTCAAGACCACAGTATAAATAGAGCAAGGCAGATGCACTAAGATTTAAAGTGCAACATTATTGTGTTACATGGTATTGAGTAATGAATTGGACATCATAACAAGGTAGCTTTCCTTTTTTCTTTACTGGGACCAGAGTTTGTTTTTACACTGTAAATTGTCTGTCTTGTGGGGAAACACTGGTGCAACCCTCCTGAAGGAAGCTCATCCCACCTGCTGGCAGTGTGCAAGCAGGCAGCTAACAATGGAAGGGATCTTCACATATCCCATCCATCCTCCTCTTGTTGGCAGTGGTTAATTGACCTATGGCAGTGGTTAATTGACCTATGGCAGTCCTGGTAAATGCTCATCCAACCTCCTCCTGCAGTGCTCCAGCCTCCCAAGGCATTACGAGTTTTGCGTGCAGAACTTTTTTCCTCCTGTGTAACCTCAGCCTTTTCTGATGTAATTTGGTCCTTACTGAGCACATGGGGAACAATTTCTCCTTTTCTCTCTTCTTCAGCTTTGTCACGTGGGAAGATGGCCTCTCTTCATCCTGCCAAAGCCAAAACAATCCAATTCTTTTGTCCCTTCCTTGTGTTTCTGGTTGTGCAGCATGACCCTCACTCCATCCCTGGGCTGCTTAGCCATATCTCAGGGGCTAAATTCCCTTGCTGAATTCCTGGGCTCCCCATGCCAACATATCTGCCATCCACTCCTCAGCTCTGGGGGACTTCTCTGGATTCATCCCTCCCAGTTACGTTGCAGGTCATTGGGATGCTGAAGAGCTCCCTGATGGACTCATCCAAGCAATTTCTTGCTTTCATGTATTTCCACCTTGGTCTTGCCTCTTTACCTGCCTACCAACTACTTCTTGCCAAGCTGCCTTAGTGCACTTTCTGCATAGGACATTCCATGTGTCATAACAAATACAAAGTATAAAAACTATTCTGTGAAGATTCCAGTCACTGGTGCCCCAGATTTGTAGGGACGCGAGAGTGACACTTTGCCAGTACAGATGCAGATGAAGCCCTGCTGCACCCAGTTGTGCCTGTGAGAACTTGCTTTCCTTCCCAGGGCTCCCCAGTACTCAGCTCTTGGACATTTTGGCACATTATCAGTGATAAATGTATTCACAAGTGAGAGCAGACAGCCCTGCAGGTTCTGATGCCAGGGTATTATGGGTTCTTGGCATCAGCAGTGCCTCTCCGTGGATTTCAGACGAATGAAACAGAAATATTTTTATAGCCAGCCTCAGGTTTTTATCTATTTGTAGGTGTCTTGGTGCTCCCTAAATAGGGATTAGGTCCTTTGGAAGGAAGACTGCATTTTGTCTTGACTTTCCTGGCCCTTTATGCACCCAGGCCTCTCTTGCTCCCAAAGGCCACTGATCTCGCCCTTTATTTTTGCCAGGAAGCAATAATACAGGAAGCAAACAATCAGTTTTCTATTTCTTGTGGCCTATCCATGCTGTGGGATGGTGCACAGACCCTTAATTATTCACCTACATTAGTTCAAATGCTTGCAAGTGGCTGCTAATATCAGATGTGAAAAGAATTCAATAATAGTGGAGGGAGAAAGAAGATTTTTTAAAAACCAAGGATAGCGTGAGACAAGGATGAGAAGGGTGAAGGACACATGGCAGAGGTACTGGCTGGGATATTCTGGTGTCCTGGATTCCAGCTCAAGTTTCTGCAGAATTTCTGATAGGCTTTTCTTTACTTATCTCTTAAGTGCAGATCAGAATGGGAACAACGGACTTTATCCACAGAAGTAATTAAAATGTTGCACTCCCTGGCAGGGGAGTTAAAATCAATTTCTCAAATGCAAGATCAAGAGCAATTGGCCAGGCTTCTGCCATGTGGAAAAAGATCCAGGACTCTGATGGTTGGGAGTACAGCCGAAAGCCAGTGCTGCAAAAATCCAGCAGTTCTCCTGGGATGCCTGTTCTGAGGGGCACACACTGCAGAAGACGTGGGACAACCCCTCCATTCCCCTTGGCAGTGGTCTTTGCAGTAATGACACACGGGCAAGGACCTTGCTTATCAGGTGGAAGAATGCAAAGCCGTTTATTGTGCAGTCAGAATTCCCTAAATACCAGCACCCAACAGGATATCACATCATATAAACAGCAAAGATGTTCACCACAGTGTCCCCCAATCACCTGGGGCATTGCACAGATTTTACCTATTATGGTAATAGGCAAACAATGCCCTATAAGGCCACAAACTACAATTAACACTTCTCACAGGCCCAGTCTGTCCATAAACACACAATCCTCTCTCAGTCCGTCCCCGGTGACCTGGATGCACTCCCAGGGTCACCTCCGGGCCCAGGACAGAGGCCCTCTCTCTGATCCTCAGGGCCCATCTCTCTTCCAGCTCATAGTGCACCCCAACAGTCTTGGCTCAAGGATAATTTCCACACCTCAGGAAACATATGGCTTAGCTGGGAAAAGCCCAAAGAGGTGCATAAAGGGTGGCTGGAGGTGTAGAAAACTTGCCACTGAGGTAAAGCTGGGAGAGAGAAGTGTGCGGTCGAAGAGGGGACTGAGCTGAGACAAAACAAGTTACCAAATTCATGCAAGGCTGATGCAAAGAGGAGGGGCACGATGTGTCCTTCTGCAAGCAGGGTGAGTAATGGGCTTCAGCTCCAGCTGGAGCAACACAGGTAAAAGATTGGGAAAAAATTTCCAGTGCTGTGGATAGTTTAGCTCAGGGATATTCCCACAGACTCTCGTGGAATTGGCACTGCAGGAAGTTGTCAGACAAAGCTCTTGCGGGGCTGGTTGAGGTGTTGTTGATTGTACTGGGAGCCTCTTAAAGGGATTTATCCGACTGGTTTTTTTTCCTATTTCTTCCAGTTGCCACTGAAATCATTGGAATTCAGCTCTTCAGCGTTTGGGAAGACCTGCCACAATAGCAATCCCCTGTTTGTAATCAAGAGGATTGCAAGAGCAATCAAATGCATACTGAGCTGATAGGCAGCTCCCAGGACTGTGGGGGCACAGAATCAAGCCGAGAAGTCCGTGTGCCATAACTGTGGAAGTTGGTTATTCTAAAGCATTGAAAATCCAGCTTTTCTTTCACAAGGAGATGCTGCACGTGAGGAATATCACAGGTTATATTTAGTGTTACAGAGGCACGAGGGAGATCTCATTAGAGCCCAGCGACAATGATCCGTTATAAAGGGAACAGGAGCAATTTGTAAGCCCTCAAAAAATAGCGTGTCTCTGTTCTGCCCTGTCCTCACTGTCTGCTGCTGCTCTAGGACACAGCTTTCCTGAGAGAAGGATCTGTGCCTGCCTGCTCAGTTAGCCCTGATACATCACGTTTTATTTGCTGGGGGACTTGAACAATGAGCAGCAAACACTCCTGTTCCTATTTTAAAGGCATGGAAACTGCAGTACAGAGAAATAAAATGACTTGCACAGAGTCACAAAGCAATTTTGTGGCAGGGCTCAGACCACAGTCTAGCTCCCTTGCTCCCAAACCCATGTGCCAGCCTTTCTTTTCGCTGACCCTTAATTTTAATCACTTTCCAATAAATTCTGTTGGCCCCTTCCAGTTGACTTCCATGGGAGTAATGCCAGGTATCAAATGAAGTCACCCGGAATATCAAAGCAAAAGGAGGCAGTATTAGATGCAAAGAAAGAACTGATGGAAGGGGAAAAGTGGATTTTACAAAGAAGAATAAATAGGAGTAAGTTCTAGGGCCGCTGCCATAATATCATTCTCCTTTTAATTTGTGCCTGATCAAAATTAAAAAAAAAAATAGACTGCTAATATTAATAAATGAAATGAATCTTGAATTTTATAATAGTGGAGGAAATGAAAGGACCAAAGTAATATTGTGTTGTTAACTGAGATTTTAATAATGATTCTGTCTTCAGTTGGTGCATTTATTCCACAGAAAGTAAATCATTAATGAAGAGGAGGGGAAAACAGTTTTGTGGTGATGGATTTTTGAAAGAAAAGTTTAATTTTGCTTAACTTGTAGAGACTCTGAAATAAGCTTGGAGCACTAAAACTAAACTACCACCACCTCAAAAACGTTTTTTAGAGGGGAATTTAGCCAAGGCGCTGACAGTGCCTGGGGTAGGATGGAGGGATGTCCATGGCTCCATTCCAGGAGAGCTGCGGTGAGTGAAGAGGTGGGTTAGAGATGTTGGTTTGCTGGAGGAAGGAAGGTTTGCTGTTGCTTGGTTGCATTCTAACAGGTATTTCTGAGTGACACCTGGAGAGCAGTAGGACATCGTCCTGACCCTAAACCAAGGCAGATCCAACCGGGCCCACCCCACATTTTCTGTGGGCTTTAGCAAGATCTGCTTCCACCATGCCCTCTGCAGTGGGGAGGGTGGACTCAAACCCCTCTCTGTTCTGTGAGGGTATTTGACCTCCCAGGTGAAGAAAAAACCCACCAAGGCTAATGTGTCCACTACCCACCACTGTCTTCAAGCACCTCCAAAGAGTCCCCAAAAAAGGGCTCCCTGGAGCAGCCCCCTGGTTTGAAATGTCAAGCACAGGGAGGTCTCACAACAGTGGAGAAGAAAAACATCTCTGTAGCTATTTGCTGCCTAAGAAAAAGCAGATACAGAGCATACATCCCTGTGTGTGCATGAAGGAGGTGGAGGAAAATGCAGAATTCCCCTGATTCCTTAATGAGCACAGCACCCCAAAAATGAATGTAGAAATTTGCAAATTAGACCACATTTCTGTATCTAAATTATCAAATCTATAAAGAGATGTAAACATTAAACAACATTATATGAGAGCCTGGAGTGTCACCACAAAAAATTAAGACTATGTAATTAAAAGTACAATGCAATTTATTTTTATATCGTTCTTCATTCAAATCAACAAATCTTATTACTTACCCAAAAATGTAAAGCAGGCTGCAAACTAATTCAAAAGATGAAGACAAAGTGGCTATTGAAAATCCTATGTTTCTTGTTCCCTTACATCTGGCAACAGTCATGATTTAATACTTTAACTACTGTAATAGGTTATACTGCTGAAGAAAAGTGCATTAATTACTATGGGAAACCTAAAAAAAATCTAATTAAGAACAATAAAATCACTCGTATTGACTGGGAAAAATAAAACTATGTAAGGGGAAATGAGGGATGAAAAAGCTGACAACACACAAATACTAATAAATGTCTGTGCAGGGTAGAAAACACACTTGTGCTGTTACTGGGGGTGTGGATTTGAAGTCTGGCTGGAGATCACAGTTTGGCTAAAGCTCTTCTCTCACCCACTGGAAGCACCTTCTAATTATCTGCAGCTCAGGGAGGTGAGTTTGCTCTGAAATCAGCTCAACATGTCCGTGCAGAGTCAGCCCCACTGGCTGTGTCTGAAACAACACGCTAAAGCAGGAGATTGAACTGCTTTTCTGGGTGTAGTGTGGAGTAATGAAATAATTATCTCAATAGGTGCCATCCCTCCTGCAAAGTCAGAGAGGACACGTATGAGAAAGCAGCCCTGTGTCCCAAACACTCAACGTGTCCTGCCTGGGGACACCACAGGGAGGAATCACCACGGGCAGATGCAAATCCATCTTTCACCCAGCCACAGCCCTTTGAAATAATGTAAAAGGAACCTTTCTGTGTGAAATGTCCACCACCTTGTTTGCTCAGCCCCAACTAAAGCCATCTGTTGGCTCTGCCGTAAGGAAGGACTTGCACCCCCATCCGTGCCTTCACAGGATCCCCAGGGATGCAGGGCTGCTTTGGGAGCAGGTGCGTCTTGTATTGGCCAGAAGCAGCAGCCAAACATGTTAGGAGGTGTTTGTATTTTCCAGATGTGAAACTAGATGGGACTGTCTGGTTTTGTCATTGTGGGGATTGGATTCTGGGGCTGTGATTTTGAGATCTCATCCCTCATGATCTTGAGCATTCTTGTGATGGCAAAACTTATTTTCTGCCCAGCATTCCTGCCCTCTTTCCTAGAGAACTCACCAATGTTGAAATGCCTGTGGATTTTAAAAAGAAGGGAGAGAATGCCGTAGGGTCAACATTTACACTAAATATTTAAACAAATACATGTGGTTTAATTGCTTCAGCTGATATTAATAGTATTAATGCCTTTTCAAGCCAGAGGTAATCCTTTGATCATGGATATTTACTTCACACATAAAATAGACTGCAGCAGTTTGGCCAGTTCTCTGGTACCGAATCCAGTAGCTTGTACATCATTAATATCTCCAAATATGAAAAATTAGTAGTATAAATTTTACACAGTCCTTCCAGGATTGCAAATCTTCATCAAAGGCAAGAAGAATTGTCTGAGGAATAAGGACTTCTCAATTCAATGAGTGCACACTGTGCCAGAGAGGAAGAAATGAAATGAAACCTCTGCAACAGATGATGCTATTATAGATGTGTACTTGCACAGAAAGCCGAAAAAGGGGGCTGCAGCACCTCAGCTATATTTTGGAGGTATCACTGACACCCAAAGTTGCACAGCTTTGTGCTCAAAGGTAAGCATGTTCTCCTTTTCCACCTTCGCCCACAGGAAACAAGGTTCCAAAGCAAAAAACATAGACAGGGGTTTTATGAAGGAGTTTTGATTGACTGGGGGTTATTTTGCAGCACAGAAACATCCAAGCAGTAATGCCTTTTGATTAGTGAAGAATTTTTATGTTGAGCCTTGCAAAACACACAAGGGTTACTCAGGAAGAGTGTCACATACACCACGTGCAATGATCTACACAAGGGTTGCAGAAACAGCCTTTAGATATAAAACAGGAATAAGCAAAGCTTAAATTCGCTCTTTGAGGGGAAGATAGAAGGGGTTTTGATGTGGTAGCATCTGAAGGCCGTTGTATTAGGACTTGCCATGCTGTACATGCTCTACTAATCCAGGAGCCATAGACATAGGACTTTGTATAGTCTATATGGAGCTCTGTGCTGCCAGACACCCAGGGCTGATGCAATCCCAGCTCACACGCTGTGCCTCTGGCTCGTGCATGGAACTGGGGGCTTGGGGTCCTAGGGGCACACAGAGGCTGTGAGCTGTTGCTCAGGGATGGAATGTTTCAGCTACCTGAGTTTGGGACTGCGTCTCTGCCATGGCATCCCTCAGTCCAGCTGTAAATCTCAGTGCGCTGCAGGGTACAGGGACAGCTGCACCACCAAGTACCTGAGGTACGCCGAGAGCACAAGGGCAGGGGAGGGTCGTGAGGGCAGTGGTGGGATTAGACTCAACTCATTTCAGATATTTACAGAGTAGACTTCTAAGTGAGAGCTGTCTCGCTGGGCTTTCCAGGCAGCAAGGAGAAATAAGTGGGTTTGTTATGCCATTCATCTGCTCTGTTTTAACCATCTCCTTTAGGAAGAGATGAATCACTGCAGACTCCATCAGCAGTATGGACTGGCTCTCCATGGACTCGCAAGGGAGCCACAGGTGACCTGCCCAAGTGCAGATTTCTGCTTTATTGGGGTGAACCTGCTGAGAACTTTGTGCTCATGGTGTAGGACTTGGCTGCTCTGAGCAGCTCGGACTGTGGCATTTCAGTCAATAACTACTTGGGCAAGCTTGGTATTTTTGGAGAAGCGACATCCCTCAGGAGGAGTTTGCAATGTTAAGTAGACAGAAGAAACAGCAGGTGGGAAACAGGGGTGCCCCGTGGTCAGTAGGAAATGAAGTCTGTGCTTCCTGCTCCTGCAGCACATGCCTCAAAACCTGCGTCTCTTTTATAGCAGGTTTTCATATCTTCACAGAGAGATTAGTTCAGGTGTGAACTCATCATACTGATGATAAGTTCATGGTGACTGCTGTCATCTCCCCCCAAACCAAAGGGGTCCTGTTGGAGCCGTATCTCATCCCCCGTGGCTATTGCTGCACCTCATCCTCAGAGCATCTGAGGAAGCCTTGGGTCATCAGGAAATAAACTGTCTGGGTCATCAAGAAAGCGTGTGCTTGAAAGAGAGAAAAAACCCATCAGACTGTAGGAGCAAAAAAGCAGAAACCCAGCCTACACGTGTAAGAGTGGCAGCCTCTACAGTGTGGTGTGTGTCCACACGTTGTTTCAGAAGCCATCTCCCTTCGGCTGTGATCACTCTCAACAGTTTGCAGTCTGTGTGCGGTGACGTGCACTGAATATTACTATGAAAATGTGCATTCTTGTTAATAGGTATAGCTTAGGATGATTGTTAGCAGAGCATAAGGCCTTATTGATTGAAAGTGGCATATGGCAAGGATGTATAATGATTCACTTTGGCTGCTAGTTTGAAATCCTATTCACGGGTGAAAAAAAACCCCACTCGCCTTTGCAGTCAGGCTTCATTCTTTCTGCAGCATGGTTTTCAAACTGGGCCATTTTACAAGTGATCCATAGGAGAGATTTCCTGCTCTCCTGGGTGTGTGCTCAAAGCTCTTTTCAGTCTTGCAAAGGCAGGTCACAAGAACAAAACCTGAAGTTACCATATGCCTCCCTTTGAGGGAAAGGTTGTCTGTCTTGCAGTTTTCTCTCTAAAACTCTTTTTTCTGGGCATTTTGTGTTTAGGAAAGGTGGTGGACTTGAAAAGTTGATCACAGTAAATGCCAGGGATAGGTACAAGGCTGGTTTCCAGCAGCATTCCTTGGTGCCTGGTGGGAGAGGGTGTAAATCCTCACCTGCAGCAGCAGCCTTGTGGGAACGGTTTTGATATCTTTTCCAATTGCATTTTTGAAAGGCAGAGATGCCAGGGCTCCAGCAAGCTGCAGGAAAAGTGAGCTCCTCTCTGGAACCAGCTTCTCTTCACAGGGGGAAAAAATGCGTGTTCCTACACGACATCAGCAAATACAGAGTAATTAACCTGAGGTAAAATCCCAGTGAAGGCAAAGCAGACAAAGTATTAATAAATGTGAGCTGACAGCGATAAGCCCTGAGGACCTCATCTATCTTCCCCATGCGTTAGCAGGTCCAAGTGAAGCTGAAGTTGTCTCACCTGTTTTGCCTTGTGTGGACTGACAGGGTAAGCACAGACCTTGCACTGGGTAAAGGTGGCAGCTTGTGAGTCCTGAATGCCCCCACCCCCCATCACTGGTGCTTCTGAGGGATCTGTTGAACCTCAAGAGAGTTGTCCTGAAGGATGCCAGCTCAGAGTGGCACTGTCCTGGTGCTCAAGGGCAAATATGGCTGCAACTGATCCCAGTACTGACCCCAGCACCCCCTCACCCACCATTGCCGGGGGGCAGTGCTGGGAACGGTTTTGCCAGATTGGCTGAACATTGGAGGAGAACGTGGTCCCAGCAACCCTGAGCTATCTGGCAACCTTCACTGAACAGAGAAAAGCTCCAGGGACTGATCCTAACCCAAATGGATCGGCTCATACAGGAAGCTAACTAACTGACAGAGGAAAAGAGTATGATCTGCGCCCATTCCTATAGGCCTGCAAACCTCCCTGACCTTTATCTGGCTGATGTTCAGTGCTATCTGGACACTTTTTCTGGCAACAGCACCAAGAACAATTCAAATGGCATTCACTTCACTACTGGAGGCACAGCTCTTGTGTTTCCCCACCAGCAAATAAAGAGCAGAGCCGAGACTTCATATATGTCTTTTCTGGGAACTGATGCTTTCTAAGAATTGCTTACAAAGAATTAAGTAATCTATTTGATTGTCATCCAGAAGTCCTGGGCTTGGTAAATGATCTTGCACAATTCTTTTTTCGAGGAAGATACTCCTTCAAGAAGGTCTCAAGGATTTGCCTGTGGTAGGCAAAACAGGGCTCCCTTGAATAAAGTAACTCTGAACAGGCAAATAAATGGAATGTCTTTCATTATACCTGTCACCAGTTTATTTACTCTGTGTCCTCTTTCTGCCATAAAAGTCTTGAGTGATCTTAGCACAGTAAAACATCTGCACTCATTTTCAGAAAATAACAACAACTGCCAATGTATGAACTCACCATTTTCTCAGAACGTCTATTGTTCAGTGTCCGGCCCTTATTGTTTCTCATCTCCTGTGAGTGGCTTACAATCAAATCCGCTTTATTTACAGTGGAAAGCAAAATATGTCTGAGCAAGACAATTGACTATACGCCTTCAGTCAATAACAGCTTATTTTTGTGCATGCTAAAATGTAGTCATTTCTCGCCTTCATTGAAACCGGTGGCAAAATTCCCATTTGGAGGTGTCAGTTCAGTCCCGTGCCAGGTGCTGGGCTCCTGCTCAGCCTAAGATGGTACACCTCACCGTGCACCTTCTAAACCTGGATCCAGCACACACAGACCATCTTTCCACAGGCTCCACGGGCCATCCTGCAGTGAGCACTCACAATTAAGTCCTCTTACCAAACAATACTTTAGCATTGTTCAACTGGTTTGGTGATTAGGGACTTTTGTGAGATACTGAGCTGTCAGCAGGCAGATCATCTCTATGCCTCAGTGTCTCAGTCTTTACTCTTGGTTTGTGGCCAACATCAACTCCCACTGAAGGCCTTTCTCATATAGTTTTCCAGTGAATGCTTTCCATGGGGTCATCACGTCTCAGAGATAAACACTGAAAAGCTGAAGCATGCTATTAAGCTTCTTAAAACATTAGAAAGACAATCATTTTGACAGAAGAGATGTTAATCACACTTCTATAAAAGCTTTTCATCTTCAAAGCATTTAACCAACATTAATTACATGTAATTGGCTTTTCCACGTACATCATGCAAAACACACCTTTCATGTCACTTGTCTCTGCTGTGTTACCCAGGATTTCTGAGACAAAGCTGTGCCTCTTCAGTGCAGCACAGCTTCCTGAAGCCACCTGAGGCCTCATCTTGCAAATCCCAAAGGGCAACATTGAAAACAGCAGTTGTACAGAATACAGACACCTCAGCTGAACTGAGAGATCTGGGAAAAAATAATGCCATCCCGCTCGGGTGCCTGCAAAGCTGTGTCTCCATTTCCCTGACAAAATCATCTGAGGAGACTCTCTGAAGTTTTGATGTCCCCCATGCCTGGGGACGTCCCTGTCTTCACCAGGCCCGTCCAGGTCACATACCCACACTCTGGTGTCTGCCCAAAATGTCCGGGACGCCCTAGCCAAAAGCAAGGTGCTCTCTGGACTCCAGCAGCACTGCATTTGACAGGCTAGAGTAAAAAGAGACGAGACCACATTTTCCATGGATACCTTGTCTCCAATCACTTACCCAAGAAGTTGAGAACTTGGGTCCACTCCTTTCATCTTCTGGGGGATGTCTGAAATCCCCATCTGCCACCACCTGCCTTGCTTTTCTTGCATGACCTTTTCATTGGGACAACTGCTAAATTCAGCCACAAACAACTTGAAAAAGTTAAGATTTTTATTCCAATTTACAGCATGTGTGAGACAAAAAAAACTTTCTTACCCAGTGAACTGTCAGGATTCAGCTAGGAAATACGAGTTCCATGTGTCCTTGGAAGAGCTGGCTAGTATTCAAGCTCCCTGTAGCTCAGGCCAGAAAGAAAAAGATTTTGGAAGCATAAGTCACAAAATAATAAATTTCACCAAAAAGGCTAAATGAAGAAAATGTCCAAGAAAAGGAAAAAAAAAAAAATGTTTACAGGGACTAGTGCACAAAGAATTTATCCTGGCCATGAGCACTGGTTGGAGGATAAGGTTCACAACAGGTAAGAAATCAAACCCAAGCACTATCTGGGATCAACAGCACCACTCAGGTCAGGAGACAGGTGAAGGTCCTGATAAGTGTCTTCCCTCTGTTTGGCTGCCTTTCAGAAGGCAATGTTGAAGGTGATGTTACGCTTGTTTTCATATTCAGTGTGGAGCCATTTACAAGCTGATTAGCTCCATCACTGTTTATACATGTAGCTAACAGAGCTAAAAAATGTGCTGTTAGTTCAATGGCTCATGAAGGTATGAAAGCTCCACCTGGCAGCTTGGCATTCCTGCATCGCCTTGAAGCAAATAAAGGTGCTTTCCCAAAAGTTCAGGACTTTGCTAACTTTTGTTCTTAGCCCTCAACTTTTATTCTTAACCCTAAATGGCTACAAAGCCCTCCTGCCCCGGTAGCTGGAGTGGCTGTTTATTTTGAAGACGTGTTCATGACCTCATTCCCAAGATTATAATTCAGTTGTTGGCCACACAGTTCTGTCAGACTACTCCCACCCTGGAAGCTGAGTAAATGGTTATTAAGTGTGTTATTGGTTCGGAGCTAGGAGACTCCACCTTGCTGGACCGAGCCCGTAATCTGTTCGTATTTCCTTTTAAACTTCTGCAAGTAACCCCAAACAGGCTGGCAACACTAAGTGCAACGTTACAGGAGATGACTGTGGCAATTTCTGAATGACAAGAGCATTTAAAAGAAATGTCAAGAGTCTGTGGGCTGCAAGCTTTTATGTTTCAAGGAGAAACAAGAACAAAGGAGGGACAATAAATCAAACGCAACAGCTTAGCATGCTCCATGTCTGAGAGTTAACCTCTTGAAAGCCACGTCCCCGACACAGCGAGGGCCACACCCCTTTGATCGGGTCCATTATTTTGTGCAAAGTGATGGAAGCAGCAGGGTGGGCACCTCCGTGCATGCCCAGGGGCCATATACACTGTGCTTTGCTTGACATGTGCTATGCATTTACGGGTTAACATCAAACATGAGCTGATTTATAATTTTTAATCAAAAAAGGATTATAACCTAATAAATCCTAATAACGTATTCTGTCTGGAGGTTATGTGGTGTAGTCATATAATATACTGGTAGCTTTGCTCTCCTGAGCCTGGAAGACGGTGGAAAGTTTTTGATTTGTCAGTAAACTGTTCCTTGGAAATGCTTAAATGGATCAAGACCCTCCAAGCACCATGATGCAAAAGATGATCCCCTTGGGTGGAGCCTTTCCTGCTGTCGCAGGTTTTGAAGTACTTGAACGAGACACATTTGGAAGCTTGCAGTATCCCTGTGTAATGAGTATTTCCTCTCACTTTCAGAGGCCAAGTGTTTCTGGTTAAGTGCTAATTATTGACAGTTAGCTAGTTGAATCTAAGCATTAGACATATCAAACACATCACTGATGTTAGTCAGAGCCCTAAGGAGTCCTCCAGCCACCAGAGGGTAAGCGTTGGTTTGTAAGGGCCCATCAGTTTTTGAAGTTAAAAAATTACGGCCACACAAAGGAAGACATAACCCTCGCTACTGGATTTCCTGGGTTTTGGTTCTCCCACCCAGATAGACAGGTATTATCCCGGGGAATCTTTGAGCGAGCCAGACCTGTCAGTTATCAGAGGGGATTTCTGAGCCTTCTGTTCCCAAAGAATGATCATCTTCCCTCCAATCCTTACTCTGCCTCCCAGCAAAAGGCTGTCCGGGAAGAACGCTTACTTCCCAGGAGACCTAATTAACATTACAATACTAATGGAGACTAAGTGCAAAGAATTTTTTAAAAGTCCTTTGACTGCAGTGCCATTTTTAAAGCTGCTCCTCCCTGCTCTTTGTTTGCACACAATAGCTGAACCGCCACAGCGGGGATGGGGCAGGGGTCAAGAGGTCCAAGGTATTTTCAAGCTAGTTTTAACTATCTTGCTGTTACCTCATGCTCTTCCGCTATGTTTGCACCCATCTGTTGTTTTTTTCAGCCTCCTCCTAAAGCTGCCTTCTAGCCAGGGATGTTCTCTTTGTGTGAGTGCAAGTGCATGTCCTGATAAGGCTCCATGGGTGGTCAGGAGAAGGACCTCAACAGAAGCTCTTAGTCTTGCCACATCTTCACCGCTGCTGGAGGATAATGCCACCGGGAGCCTGATCCGAGCCGTAGGAATTTCAAAAGCAGTTTGGAGCTACTCCTTTGACACTGGTTTACTGATTAAGGAAAGATTTCCAAACCAATCAGATAATGAAATCCATCAGGACCAACCAAGTCTATGTCTCAGGTGTCATTTAGAACCACAGAATCGTTTAGGTTGGGAAAAAAACCTCTGAGACCATCGAGTGCAACCTTTGACTGACCACCGTTGTCAACTCCACCATGGCACTGAGTGCCATGTCCAGTCATTCCTTGAACACCGCCAGGGATGGTGACTCCACCACTTCCCTGGGCAGCCCATTCCAATGCACAACAACCCTTGCCATGAAGAAATTTGTCCTCATGTCCATCCTGTATCTCCCCTGGCGCGGCTTGATGCTGTGTCCTCTCAATCTGTCAAAAATGAGAATGTGGAGAATGTGTCCTGTGTCAAGAGGAGGGGACGTTTCTCAGAGGGGATCCACTTACAACCCTTTGGTTAGGAATTTTTTTCCAGTACAGCTGCGATCTTGTAGATATACACCTGGAAAAGGCAACTTTTTGGGCTTTTTTTCCACTAGGCTATGGTTGAAGCTTCTACTTTCTCTAGGGTTCAGCTAAAACCAGCCTGGGCTGACAGCCTTCAGTTGCAATCTTTTGTGATACTCAACTAACAGTGTTTCCCAATAGGTCTTGGGCATGGAATTCTTACACTTTCATCTTAATTTTACCAAAGCTTCCTAAAATACTGCTCCTTCCACACGCTCTATGTAAAGAGGGCACAAAAAGAGTGTCTTTCTCCCTGGCTCAGAGTAAATGGTTGCCTTCGGTTTTTATTGTACTAGCTTTGACTGTATTCCTATAACAAAAGCATCTGCCTGGTATTTCCAAAATCTTCTTCTGGGAAATAACAGCTGCGCTTTCACTGTTTCATTGAAATTCAGGATGAAAAGAGGTGTCTGTCTCCCCACCTAGGCCCAGACATCCTCACCATTTCTTTCCTTGCACTGTTTGAAAACATTTTCTGCCCTTCACTTCTTAATGGTTCTGGTACAAAAGCAATAAACACAGCAGTGCTGTTCCTAACAGCCCATAAGACAGCCAGGCTGTGCATAGATGAAGATGTTAGATGCGAACCTTTTTCCTGGGAGAGAGGGATGCCTGTGTGAACAAACAAAAGCTCAGCCAAGTTCTCAAAACAGAAAGTTTTCTGAAATCTCTGAGTGGGATTTATCCAAAACCCTGTCACGGAACTCCAGATTTCCAAGAACAGGACTTGTTGGACCTGACAGAATCCACCCAAAATTCCTCCAACTTAAAGATTTCTGCAATTAGAAATTAAATTTTAAAAAAAATCTCAGTTTAAAGCAAAGTCCAACTGCAAACAAAGAAATGAAAAGCAGAGGAGTCTGCCTAATTCAGACAAGGTGCTACAGAGAGTGGCCTCGTTCACTGCAGTCATTCCCTTTCATCAGCATCTTTCTGGAATGTAAAAACTGGAGTTTGGAGAACAGGTACTTCACAGACCCAGCTCAGCTTTTAATTCTGCTTTGCTCTTAGCACATCTTGACCCTCACCCCGATCCAAAAGGATGGATGTTACTAATGGCTGCATTCAACAGGCAGATTTCTAATCTCCTCTGCCCTCCAGCCAGTCTCGGCCGTATCTGCAGCATCTGACTGTGCCCTTAATAGGCAGCTGGATGAGCCCATCTATTACCACCAGTCTTTGCCAAACCCGAAGGCTTTCAAGCCTAAAATGGGGAGCTGCCACAGTTTGGATTAAAGACATGAAAGGTTGTCTTGGTGGAGCTGCAATAGATCTTTTCTCTGAGGGTGAGATAGCAAGAGAGTCATGCAACACACACCTATGGCTTCTGTCACCCAGCTTGCCAGCCCAGCTTCTCAGACTCCCTGCACAGCTGGCATTCTGGGGAGCTGGAGATGCAGTCCTAGGGTACAAAACAATTTCTGCATTCCTGCTGGGTGAGACACAGCGAGATGGGAATTCTCAGGGAGGTTGGTTCTTTACCTGTGGATGTCCCTCGGCAAAAGCACCTAAAAGAATTCATGCTGCAGTTTTGGATTTACAATCAAAGTCTGAGACTGTATTGCAGGTCTTAAGGAGTTATTACCATTTTTTTATGAAGGCAAAACACCCATTAAGGACTTCTTTAATTGCACATAAGCCCTGATCTTTGTAGCTCCAATTTTATAAAATGTGTTCAGCTCTTATTGCCTTAAACCATAAGAGGTTACAGAATTGTCTCCAGTTTTTTAAAGACCTGATTTTTCAGTCGCCTTTTAGGGTGTCCTGGGACTGTTAGGAAAAATGAGGCTTTAGCCTTGCTAATAAAGAAGTGATAATCATTAGAAAATCTCCTGGACATTGCAGGTTTTATAACTCCATAGATACCACAGTATTAACATTCTGTTTGTCCACCTGTTAGAAAAAACAGATCTGAAGAGTCATAACTCTAAAACAGTGGGTGACAATTTAATGAAAAATTGAGCTCTGCATTTAATTTCCTTTTAAGTTCAGTTGAGCATTCTGCGAGATCAAAGGGGCTTTGTGGCTTGCAAATGATCTATGATATCAGAGAAACAGATTATAACCCAGGCACAGTTTGGTATTTAAGTAAGTATCCGCTTTTAATACCGATGTTTAAAGTAGGCTAATGGAACCAAAGCACAAGGATAATTTCCTATGATACAACTCTGTAATCCAGTTTAATATATCGGTTGATCACTAAAAGCATATTTTGAATTTATTTCAGTGCTTTGGTCCCTTGTGGAAAGTATCCTGAGACACCATAAAACATTTTTAACAAAACAAAAGATCCTGCCTTAGTTTGTGAGGTTTTGGGGCAGGGACTGCACTTATGCACTTGTAGAATGCCTGGAGAAATGAGTCTCTGGGGTTCAGTGTATGGAGAATAGTTAAGCGACAGCAACACTGCATGTCAGTGAGGACTTACATTTAGTGTGGGTTCTGGAGTTCTGCTTGGAAGGTTGCTATCTCCCCCCTTAATATCCATGCAACATAATCGTGGGCAGTGGACTTGAAAAAAGAAAATAAAAAGAAAGAAAGGTCTTCAAGGTTAAAAGGTGCCTCTGTTTTGTTTTCTTTGGGTTCTTTGTTTTTTGTTTTTTGCCTTTTTTTAACAAGTCTCTACAGCAGCAGATATCCCATATCTTCCTTTTCAGAAATGATCATGCTCCAAATTACACCTAGCTAGGGGTTTCCCTCCATGGCTTAGAGAGGATGCTGCTACAGACTCACTTCTGCTGCTTGAACTCTTCTTCCTCCTTACTACCATAAATTTATAGACAATTCATTCTTGTTTATTCCCCTGACAGTGTTGTCCTTCGGGCTAATAGGTCTATTCCCCCCTTAATGTTTACCTTCCTGATAGGTTTATAAGCCATCATTATGCACATCTGTCTTTCCCAGGCAGAAGGAGTCACATTTGTAATCTGCTCTTGCAGAGCCGTTTGATGTTTCCCTGATCAGTGGTCCTTCCTGCCTCCACCTGAATTCATCAGTTTTGATCACCGGGGATGGGAATTGTACACGCTGTTCCAGAGGAGGCTTCACCAGCCACGTGTACGGTGGCATTAATGCAGCTGCAGCTTTGCTAGAAATGTCTCCTGGTGCATCACAGGCTGGCATTAGCCTGACATGACGTGACGTGATGTTGGTAGCTCAGACATCGCATGATTGACCAACGGATATGGGTCTTTCTCTGCAATCTCAGCGAACCCACAGAATCTTTGATTACGTCAGGAATTAATGTAAAGTGAACTCAGGGTTTACAGTTTCACCCCCTCTCTGCTATTTAAATCTGTGAGGTCATCCAGACATTCCTGTAGGATATCTGGGGCCCTTTCAGGACTGATAATGCCTCTCAGCTTGATGTCACCAACACATTTCTTTTCCTCCCTTCTACCCTTGGTGCTAAGACCTATCTGTATCTTTTGTCCCCTAAAGAAGTCACTGCTCACCTCAACTGATTCATATCTTCTCAAGCCAATTCCTTGCCCTTCTCGTAGTCTACTGCCTATTCTTGCTTTTGCCAACTAACTCATCATTTCTCATGTTCCATTGCCTGAAAAGCAAGGTGAGAGGTTTAGGTGGATGGAGAATGATGACGAAATCACCAGTCAAACTAGCACCACATTTGGAGTTAGATCCATTTTACTGATGCCCACAAGGACTAGTGTGCTGCACATCTTTGGTCTGGAATATCAGTTGTCTTTTCTGTGAAAACAGCAACAAACCCCCTCGTGTTTCCCTGATTGGAGGTGCGTTGGAGATTTTGATTTCCTTATCACCGATTTGTAGAGATGAACATTTTGCTGTACTCATGATCAAAGCAGCTCTTTGAGCTGGCTCAGACAAGGCTGTCATGGCTAGTTTGGGATGCTGTTGGTGCTGTGGTAGTGCTGCTACCTGTGGCCTTGCAAGGAACAAGGCTGGTATTTTCAAACAAATTCAGAGTATATGCTGAAATATCAACAGGACCTGATGCTTGGTTCATCTACTTTGAATGTCGAAATTTACAGGCATAATGCTTTCACATCCCAAATTCCATTTCTCATATCCCAAAGTGAAGGAGGAGGCATCTAACTAAGAACAAAAATGCGTGATGCAGTTCTCAAAATAGGTATGTGGTAAATGGATGTAGGGGTATCCAGGACACTTGGGGCAAGCCAATGCCATATAAAATCTACCTGTGCTGCTCTGCAGCAGCAAGTGGGAGAAGTTTGACCATTTCAGATGGCACCAGATACATATCTCCAGGGAACTGAACATGCTTCTTCTGGCTGATGGAAAGAATTTGCTTTGAAGAACATTGTTGGGCATATGGACACAAACCTATAGCACAACAAAGACTGAAGTTTTGGAAGAAGCTGAAGAATAATGATTTGAGGTCTGCAGGGAGCCTCTTATGCATAAAAATTGCAAGAGTTGGGTCCTGGGAGCAGGGCGAGAAGGAGAACAAAGACCCCAGACTGCATCCCAAAGACTTCTTTAACATCATTGACTCTACTGACCCATTTTTAACTGAATTCCCTGCTCTGATGCTGGACAGATGGAGGTCAGCAGCTTTGCTTGGACAGGAGGAGCAGAAGAAGCACAAGGGAAAGTATCTTAGGGTAAATGAGAACATAGAAGTATCAAAGCTTGGTCATCAGTTGTGGAAGAAAAGGATAGGTGCTTCAGTTTTCACCTCATTATTCCAGTTGTTCCACTGGATAAACAACTCTGTCTTGCAGTTAATCTTCAAACAAATATGCTCTTAAAATCCAGTGGGTATTTATGTAATACGGGATAACTGTCTTAGTGAAGCTAAATTAAATGCTTTTGGATAAACTTAATTTGGCCTCCTGCTGAAATGGTTTTCTGAATGAGATGGAGAGGAAATGCTTAACTCTTATTTGGAGTAAGGATGGTGGCACTCACTGACAGCCAAATACTCCAAGTAGTCTGTTCATGTTCACCATGGCAGAACTGGGTTTTAACTCCTCACACGAATGGTCAGTCTCTCCTTGAATCTCCTCGAGTCCTTGACCACTACAATACCCAGTGGAACTGAGCTCCACAAACCCATCACATTTTCCATGGTGACATCTAATCTTGAAGTTCCTGCCTTCCTCTCTTTCATTTTGCACTGTGTGTTGGGAGACATGAAAAAAACCCAAACATGAGCCTCCCTTCCCTTTGGAGCCCTCACCTCCTCCAGCCTAGCAGGATTTCTGGCTCCTTCCTGATCCTCTCAGCTCTCCCATCACCCTGCCTGATGCCTTCCCCAGTGGGCTCAGCAGCCCCTCTGCCTGCAGGCTCAGGCATTTTCACACCTCCTGGGTTCTCTCACCACTCCCCCTCTTTCCCTTGCCACAGGCCTGACAGCACGAGCTTTTATCACAGCCCTTCTATTTAGCTCCCTTCCACCGTAAACACCACTTATCTTTTCAATCTCTCTCCATATAAGATTTTTTTCTCCCCCAAGTCTCAAATATTCTTGTCATCCTTATCTGAACATCCTTTAATTCCCTTGGCAGTGACTTATAGCATTCCAGATGAGAGAGAAGCCTTGGTTTTATACCACACTGAAATTTACTCCATCCCATTTCTTACACATCCTAACCTTTTGTTTGCCTGCTTGACAGAAGCTGCACCCGAGCTGAAAACTTAAGTGAGAAGGGTGCAATAATGATTCAGAGATATTTTCTGTTGGTCAATGCTGTTACTAAGATAATTCATTGTTTCTAAAGCTCTCTGCAAGGGCATTCCCCCTTTAAGCTCATATTTCCAATGCAATACTCCAGACAGGGAGCTGCAACCTGCCTCCCATTGCTGCCAGCTGTTCAGGTCCTCCAGCGTGGAGGAGGCACCTGTAATTAGTGGCTGCAGAGATAAACATTTGCTCGTCCCCATAGAGGACTGGTATTGAGCCAGTATAAGTTAACATAACTCAGGATTTTTCTTCCCCTAATTAAAATCTTTGTGATTAATAGAAGTATTTTGTAAACCTTTTGAAGTCCCTCTAAATTACCCTGAGACCTCCTGCCATCTATCACTGCTGCAGTCTTATGACAGTGCTGCACCTGCAACTGATAAGCGTTCTCATATTCCTTGCTACCCCTTCTATATGGATTATTTTCCATTCAACAGCAATGGTTTAACTGAAGGATAGCAGGGCAAGGTCTCTCACCTTGATGTGGGTTTATATGGTGCCTAACAAAGTAAGACCTTGATCCACAGCTAAGCCCACAAAATAAGGCTGCTGCTAATATTGACTTGTCAGGCCCCTTCATGCTGTCCACTCGCCTGTTTCAGTTATGACCTTCAGAAATTCTTTATCACCTATTGTGAACACAGGAGCGATGTTAGCCATAAATTTTACCACCTTGCTTTTCCATCCTTTTCCTGTATTGCTCTTTCTTCTCTATTAGTTTGTGTCTTCTTCCCTATCAGTCCTACATTTCAAGTTATTTTGGCTTCAAATGTTCCCTTGTTGAATATATGGTCTAACAGGCTATGCACTCTTCCAAAAACAAATGTAAATTAATAGCACCTTTATCACATGAACCAGCCCACTGAAGTTAAGAGAACTCCTGATGGAAAAGGGCCTGAGGTAAATAACAGTAGTAGAATGTGTCCCTAAGAGTTTGTCTTAATTAAAAGTATAACTACACACATTAATAATTTACAACTGAGAAGGTTATGAATGTGCAATGTTTAATAACAGTAATGCAAAAAGGTGATATTTAGTTTCCAGCACTCGCATGAATGCTCATCCTCTGAATTTAGAAATAACTGTGGCTGTGTGGTTTGATCTGTAATTAAGATTTAATTAATCCCTAAAGCTCAGTTCAAGTTAGATTAGACCTATATTGATTTGAAATTCTTTACAGTTGCACTCCTGGTGTAGCAAATTCACCTGCTCCTCATGGTGCTGTTCATAGGGTTAGCAATGCATTTCAGGGGTCTGTCTGACCTTTAACAAGGGTGTCACCAAAAATCCTATAGAAAAAGTGTCCACATCAAGGAAAATCATCCAGCTCCCTTTGTTCTGCATGCCGTAATGAGCAATTACTGATGTGATATGAACATCAAACATCACTTCTTCCAGAACTTGCATTTTACCTCTTGGGTCTGCGTGGTAGGAAACACAAACCAATGTTCATCAAAGTCGATGAGAACTCTTTCCCCTTGATCACAAACACACGGCTGTGGCTCTGACAACGAGTTTACCTTCTCACAGAGGAGGCAAAATCCCCAGAATGGCTTTCATTGCCAGTGGTTACCAGAACTGGAGGAGGTAAGGAACTTACCTGTATCAAGGTAAGTTCAACTCTTTCCTGTGAGGGTGGTGAGGACCTGGCAGAGGTTTCCCAGAGAAGCTGTATGTGTCCCATTCCTGGAAGTGTTTAAGGCCAGGCTGGACAGGCCCTGACTGACCTGGGATAGTGGAAGGTGTCCCTGCCCACTCCAGGGGGGCTGGAACTAAATGATCTTTAAGGTCTCTTCCAGCCTAAGCCTTTTATGACCCTATGACTTCCCAAGGCAGGAATAGACCAAAAATCTTCATGCAACCTCTGCTGAAAATCTCAGTGATGGACAGTGCAATTCCCATGGGGACCCCTCACTTGATCATTACAAGACCAAGAAATCTTGGACCTGGGTTGTGCAATTCCAGCTTTTCTGGCTTCAGCAGAACTGCAGATGATTGTGATGGCTTTACCCACTGACCCTGGGGCTCAGTCACTCAGAACAAACATTCCAGGCTGAAGATCTCAGCGATGCTAAAAACAAATAGGGAACAATAGAATGTTTCTCCGAGACTTCACAGTTGTCATCCGATAACAAGATCAGGGGATCACAGAAAGGGACTTCTAACCCTGAAGACTTGGAGAGCAGCACTCCCCACAGAGTCTGCAGCAGCCTCTCATCTACACGTCGGTGGCAGAATTTTGGCCTGAGTCTCTTCTCCGATGCCTAGCCTTGCTGCCTCACACAGAGATGTGCTGAGCTGGAAGGCTACCTGAACACTCAAAAAATCCTCCCACAGATGCTTGCCCTGTGCCTAACAAGCAGCTCTTCTTATCCAGCTCCTGAATGAAACCATCTGTTAAACAACTCCCCTGATCCACATCAGCTCTACAGGGGCTCTGGAATTACGACTCAAGCAAACCAATGCAGCCAGGCTTAAAATCCATTATTAGGAGGATTCATAGGGACTCCATAATACCCAGATATATACTCTATATAACATATAAGCAGATAAAATATTCTGCTTTCTAGAATTATTTGGTTGAAGATTTGTTTTCAGGACCTGCTGGCTACCTATTAGCAGCGTATTACCCTGAAGTGGCACTTCTAAAATAGCAAATTAACCTCCACAGGGCAGACAGTGTCCTGCCCACAGGAGGATACCTGGAAAATCAACAACATTTGTTTTCCATGTTAGACTGCCTGATAATGAATGGCAGCTTGTTACAGCCCTTACAGCCGGAGTGAAAGGGTGTTGGACTCGTGTCTGTTGCAGCGTGTTTTTCCCCTGGGTCCCTCCATGTTTTAAGAGAGGTTTCAGAACAGGGCACAGAAAGTCAGACTCACTGTTCAACAGTGATAGCTGGTGGGTAGGGATGGTCCAAAGGCAAAATCCTGAGCTCCATCCACCCATGTGTAAGGAGGGGAATTTCAAAGGCATCCACCTGAGAAAGTCCTGGCTTTGAAGATGTAGCAACGTTCGTCTGTCACTGCAATTGCAGATACAAAACTTGGAATAAGAGTCATGATCCCTCCTGTTTAAATGTGCTGGCATCCCTGCAGGTGGAGATGATGGCTTTATTTCAGCTCCTAGAAATGGGAAACACTGTGTAAACAAGACTGGAGGCTGTGTTGTGCAGGTTCCTGAGGTCTGAGCTCTTTGTTTCTGTTCCTGAGGAAGGGGCAGATCTGCAGAAGTGAGGAACATGAAGTCTACAGCAGCTTCTTTAATCCTGCTGGTGATTCACACAGTGACTCTGCCTCAGGGAGAACAGGAGAGATGGTTCTGGGGAAATCTTATAAACAATATGTACTGTTTGAGTTATAAAAGGAAAATCCTGGTTACTGTTCACGAGTCAAAACAGTGTGCACAGTGTAGCTTTATATCGAATGCAATGTGCCATGCAGTCTGCTGCTGGAGGTACAAAGGGGAAGGTTGCTGATCTCACCTTGCACCCCAGCACCTCAGCCTGGGCAGGCAGAGAGCTACGTCTCCAATAACAGGGCAAGATTATTTTTATATTTATTTTTTCCCTCGTGATAACCAGAAGACATGGTTATGGAGGTATCAGCACACATTGGCTTTCCAACTCTTAATCTCAAAAACCTGTTTAGATTGGGAGGGTGATTTAATTGTTCATAGCTCAGGTTATCTGAAGTCCTGTGAGGATCAAAACATCCAAATATAAAGAATTTCAGTTTGGGTTTCCTCTATTCCCATGCAGTCTGAAAAGGGTGCTGCTACAGAGTTTTCTGTTCATGGCTCGTGCTGCTTCAGGGGTCTGTCTGAAACAAACTGACCTATCCACAGATGTTGCACCCATGGTGGCTTTCCCTTGCTGAAGTGACCTGCAAGGCTGACAATTTCTGCCACTACTCAGGGGAAACTGGGGTCTGAAAGGGCTGATGAGCATTCAGAAAAGAGCAGTAAATCTAGGTTTCTAGATATCTCCAAATTTGTCTTGAAGAAAAGTGGCAGAGCTTCCTTAAGAGGTGTCATCATGATGTAAGATTAAACCCAAACTTTGGTCCATTAGTTTTGATGCTGTTGAGTCTAAGATCCCCTTAGCCACTGGCTCTGGAGGTGGCCTTTAAGGTCCCTTCCTGCACCATATGATTCTTGAAGACCAGCTTACATAGACTTTAAAGCCAACAGGAACTTTCCCCCTCACCAAATACACTTCCATACCATCAGCAAAATTCCTGATCACCTTGACAGTGTGAAAGCAGCTGAAGATCCCAGTGGCACATTTAACAGCACTCCTAAACCCTGTGCACACTGGACACGGACACACCATCACAGTTACAGACCTGCAGGAACACACGCCTGAAAAGCTGGGTAACATCCTTCCAGAAAGACCCCAAATATTCCACATCTTCCCCTGAATCTTCTGTTGTGCATTCAATAAGTCCCATTCACTGGGAAGAGTTTTGCTTATACAGCAGTTCTCTTTGATTATCATAGTGCCATTTGTCAGATACTCACCTGAGATATTTCGAGGCCACCCTCCATCACAGAAGAAGTCCAGCCTGGAAGAAAAACCTGGGTGATAGCTGGATCTCCACCCACAGAGGTTTTCCTCTGAATAGATTGTCCTGACTGGACATAGATATTCACTTTGTGTCCTGCTCTTCCGGGTGTTTTCTCTAATATTTCATATCAAGTCGCCTGCACTCTTCAGATCAAGAGAGAGGAATTTGTGCAGAAGAGAAGGCACGGTGTCATTTGGCAACTAAAACAGCATTCACAAAAAGAGTGAATTCCCAAGCACTTTCATGTGCCTCTATCACAAGTATCCACATTGACCAAAATAGGCTCAGAGGGGAAAAAAGAAAGGACAACATGGATGTTCCATTCCCACTTCTGTCTCTGTGCCATTTAAGTAATGAAAACTTTCTCAAAGTGTAATGAAGCTGGGAAAGCAAAGAGATAAAAAGCCATTTCTAGGAAAGGAAGACCAAGAAGCTCCCAAAATGATGAATTCCTCATTTTCTTAATTCCTTTTCTTACTGAGAACTTGGAGCTGCAGAACATGTACCCATCGGTGATGAGAGCAAAGGTAATAAACACTCCCATGTAACCTTGGCTGTTCCCTGCAAACTGCAGTTACCCAGAAGCCCAGCCACCTAACATAAAAGGAAACTATCCACTTTAATTAGCAGAGCAATCAAAAGACTCTTACACAGGAAAGCATTTATCACCAAATAGAAAATGAATGATACTTTAAAATTAGAATATGCAGAATTCATAGCCAAAGGCACTCAGGGGAAAAAGAGCTTTGCACCAAATCAGACGGGGATTTTTTTTTTTTTGCTTCAGTCTAATGAACTTTAACAATAGATATCAAATTCTGTCTGGCAGCACATTTTAGCAATGGATCTGATTTTTCAGAACTACTGAGCAAACCTCACCAGTTACAGGAGGAGGAGACTAGAATTTAGAAAACCATTATTAACCTCAAACCCAGATCCTTGTAAATGTGGGTTGTAAAAAAATTCTTTGCCTATACTTTCAAAGTACAGTAGAAATAAGCAGCAGGGAAATTTAATTTTAATTGTTCATGTTGATGAAGGTTTCATTGTATTCCACTTAAATGCTGTGCAGGAAGAAACCAGGCAACACCACGTTTCTTTATCAGGAGTTTGGGCAAAGCTTGAATTGGAAGATAAAGAGAAGAAGATGAAGGTAGAGAAGCAATCTTCTCTTGGTCTTCTTGGTACTTAACAAAAAAAGAGAAATGCCCAAAAATCAGGGAAGAGCTACAGATAAAAATACCTTCCTCTCAGCTTGAAAGCTTACAGGGATATTGAAGTATAGCAGACTGGAGATGTTTTGCAAACAGTAGGAAATACTGTCACTAAGTGGTCAGTCTTCCTAGAAATCATTAAAAAGCAAAATACAGATTTTTCCACTGAGTTTACAAATCTCGTCTCGCAAGGAAGCTGAAACCTATGGGGACTAAGCTTTAGCTCAGCCAAAATGCAGTTCCATACCAAGGCAGTTCCATAATTACTGCAGAAAGACAACAGTAAGTCAGCTACAGACTCCCAAGTACAGATGGGATTATTTGATTGCAACATTTCAAAATGCACAGGCTTTGGTTCATATCAACACAAACTACCCAAGCTGCCTTAGGTCTGCAAAATTAGGATCCCACAAATTGCATCCAGCAGAAGAGTTGGTCTAAAAGGTAAGTAAGGTCATAATGACAGATGTACCCAGCAGCTATTCAGCCATTTGATGTAGAAAGAGCATAAAGGGAATGAGACAGGGTATGGGTCCTGATAAACAGAAGGGAGACAAATCAGGAAGTCAACCCATATTCAGCCTATTTGTTTCTGCTTTCTTCAAAGGCCCTTTAAGAAGACCTGTGGTTTTTATAGACACACTGGGGTTTCCATGATCTGCCGACTGTAACTTTTAGAACTACGATATACAAAAGTTACTTTGTCCAGGGAACGTAAGTGTGGGTCCCCAGTGTATTGCTCCAGCTGCATATTCCTCGGTTCTGGGAGTGGGCAAGGGATATCTGTGCCTTTGGTTACTGTTGAACTCCCAATTCTTTTTTTACGGACCATTATAAGCAGGCTCACATGTGGCTTAGCTGCAATAGATTTGCTGGATCAGAAAGTGCTAATGCAGAACTGTGTAAACAAGAAAATCACGATCCAAGAAGAAGGTCCTTGTCTGAACCCAGCCTCGCTTCACATCTCCACACAACCAACCAACCCTAATTCCATCTCCTTCCAGTTGGTACTTGCCTTTTGCTTTTGGTATCCAGGATGTTCTGCGCTTCAAAGACACTATAACCACCAAGATAATTCCTGAAGCTCTGTGCACTGAAGATATAAATTTGTCTGCAGAGATTTTAGAAGCACTTAAAATCCCCTGTATATTACCCTGCTGTTTGCACAGAAAGATCTCTTAATGCTTTAAGTGCACTTGGACGCCAAACTAGAATGGCCAGCACAGATATGAACAGGATAATCTAAATCACCCCTTGTTACATCCTGGTGGAACAATGACTTCCTGGTGGCTCAGCAGAAGATTTGAAGAACTTTGTTCAGCCTGCTTGAGAAATGTGTCTCACCCAGTAGCTGGTAGCAGTCATAAGCTATGGAGTGGGGAGGGTGGTGTCTGGGTAAAGTCTTGCAGAACAGGTCCATTGCCAACTGCCAGGAATGGCCTCAGAATTACTCAGGATGGCAAATCCATCACCATTTTTCTGTTCATGGTTTCAATGGAAGGGGAGCTGGAGGTTGCCTTTTGGATGGTCACATCCTATCTCTGATTTTTATTGTTTCCAGATCTAGATTTAAATGCCCCAAGTAATAGAGCTGCCACTGGAAACCATTCCATAGTGTAAGAGATTGCCTTGTTAAGAAATTATCTTGATTTCTAGGACGGCATTCCTTTGGCCCAGACTTCGCCCTCCTTAGACTGTCTTATCAACACTATAAGATGGACATGTGGAGTGATGGGAGATGCCAGATCTACTTCCGAATGATCCGGCTTGACCATGCAGCATCACATGGGTGCCCTGGCTTTAATCAAGCCTCCAGTACCTGCAGGAGCATGGAGATCTGCCCAAGCTCATTAGGCCTCCATCTCAGTTGCAGTCACTGCTCCAGATTTGGTAGAGGCACTCTTTCCAAACTCCTTCTTCTGCCTTAGCCACGTCTCCAAGGTTCTCTGTGTAGGGACAGTACAAAGGATATGCCTTTGCAGCAAAACCAGATGCAATTGTAGCCAGAATGATTCCTACCTCATTGAAAGGTGTTGTAAGTATCTCCATTGCGAGTTTGCATGGATTTGATAACAGCCTGAAATGAAGACAAGAGAGATCCATGAAAGAAATACTGAAAATGTTGAATAGGCCAAGCACAGTCATGGAAGCAGAAATTTGGCTATTTACAGTATTAAAGGAAACACTGAGCTTCTGGTGATCATTTGCAAATATGGAAAGGAAAAGAGAAAGACCCTTTTCAGAGAGGACTGGAGGCAGCTCCGCTGCAGGCAAGGCTTGAGTTGTCCCTATACACAGCCAGCACAGCTCCTGCAATTTTACGGAACTGTGGTTTGAAGAAGTGGGCACCTCTTGGCAGCACCTACCCCTCAAGCTGGACCTGTGCAGAAAATGGGATCAGCAGTTTCAGATAACCGGTATTTACCTTAAGCCCAAAAGTTTCTTGCCAGCCTTGGTGAAGGAACTCAACTCTGGAGAAAGGGATTGATATCGCAAGGAAATTAACAAGATTTATGAAGTCACTCCCTCTGCAGGGAGATGCAGTTGGTTGAGAGCAGTGTGGAACGTGTTGTTCTTTGGCTTCAGCATCTCTAAGACCATTCTCCCCATTTGGTCTCACCTCCCTCATAATGTAGACTGCAGACTCTCCCTATGGGAATCACGAATCAGACTCTTGACTTTTAGCTAATTTAGTGTATTTTCTAGGAACACATCCAGACTTGATTTAAAGCTGTCAGATGATGGGGAATTTAGGTAAGTTGTTCCAGGAGCTAAAAATGCCTATGGTTATGTGTGTATGCTCATTTTTATGTTGAATTTTGAGATATTCAGCTTTCAACTACTGTATTTCATCTTGGTTTTGATTTTTTCTGTTGGGGGGAAAAACACTCCTATCCCAAATACAAGCTGTAAATATATAGCACACGGTACTAATACTGCTTGTAGTAATTCTACTCATGAAGAAAATTTACTCCACTTTGAAAGTGAAATGGGCCTCCTTGTACTTACTGAGCCAGGAGAGTTGATGCACCCTTTACCTCACTGTGCAACAGCTTCCCCAGGTAGCCTTTAATCTGCAAGATGAAAGAGCCTTCTAAGAGTGTATCAGGAAATTCACCTGCACAGTATGATTAAGTCTCAAGTAAATTTCTTTTTGCTTAGTTAAACAGAATAAACCTCTTTTCCCCTCCCTCCCCTTCTATGGCTGGTGCAGAAGATATGGGATGTTCCAAATTCCAGAAAACCCTGATCATCTGTCCAAAAGGCATCTAGTTCTTTCTTTCCTAAGTCAGAAATTGCTAAAGATGTACATTCTGAGATATGCTGCAGATAGGGATTATTATTTTTTTCTACACTACATAAAATAAGGAGACATGAACAGAATATCTATTAGGAACACATATAATATGAAAGCATAAAAATCTTCTTGTTGTTAAAGACTTTTATAAGATGCTGTGGGATCGCAGGCTATTTACTCTGACATCTCTGCAAAAGTTGCTGAAGCTGCCAACATTAAAAAAAAACCTTAGCAAAAACAGTGTCTTTAGGGATTTCTCCAATGATAGTTCTTTATTTATGGCTCCATTTAAAAAATTTAACTCAGAGCATTTGTTTACTTAGGATGGGATTGGCTTCCCCCATCCCACATGCCTATGTAGGGGAACAAAGGAGCGCCAAGAGCTAGCCCTATAGCAAGCAGCCTCATGGGATGAGTTAGTGCTCTCTCTCCAGCATTTTTCCCATTATGCCCAGGGCAGGGAGAGAGTCACAGCTTGGCATGTGGGAAGCTAAGAAATGAATCCCTTGGGCTCGTGTGGGGGGCTCATACCCAGCCCTTGTGACAAGTGAGACAGCATTCAATGCTCCTGGATGGGTACAAGGTCAACTTCCAGCATAGGAGGGGTGATCCAGAGAAAATCTGGGAAAAAACACAGTCACAGCCTGAATCCCCAACAGCCAGCAAACCCTGACCCTAACAGCACCCCCATCACCCCCAGAATTACCACCCCTTTTTCACCCCACCATGGATGCAAATCCCTACCACAGCCAGAAAGAGAAGGATGTACCCTCTCCTTGCCCCCAGCTGGAAAAACCTCAGGTGATCTGTGGGGAAATAGAGCCAAAATCTAGGTGGGAAGGCAAAAATGAGCCAGTATGGGACAGGGAATGACAGAGATGTGCTCAGTCAGCAGGCAGCAGGTCACCAAAACTTGCACCCACTCTGATTTCCACATCAGCTCGTCAGCATGGAAAGAGCTGACTGCCATCGTCATTCTGTGCTTGAAACACCCAGAGGTGCTCAAGCAGAGACACCCCAAAGTTTGCCCTTAAAAATTCCCATACCTTAAATACCCTTGCAGTTTGCAGAAGTAAACGAGTGCACATTTTTTACATTAAAGATGGAATGAAAAGGTTTTGAACGCTCTGGATTTCTGCCTGGCTGCAGGACTGGATTGTGTTAGAGAAACTTCACAGAGCTTTAAAAGGGATTGTGTAAGGGCAGCCATGCCCCTCCGAAAAATAAATGTCTCTCCAGCCTGAGTTTTGTTTCCCCATTGTCTCCCTTCAGCAGCCCAGTAATCCCAGTGCTTTGCTGTTTTGCTTTGTCCTATTCAGAAGGAAACCCCTTACACAATGAGACCCCTTTGGCACAGGCAGGACATCAGGGGTGTTGAGCTGTGAAGAGCTGTGTCAGTTGTAAGCCCGTTCAGAACCAGCACGGGGTGTTTTTGTCCCCAAAATTTGATTGAAACAGGGGAAAAAAGGAAGGAAAAAAAAAAAAAAAAGAATGTGGGGGGCAAAGGAGTATGTGCAGACCTCTGAAGTCTTGAAAACAGTAGGAATGTCACATTTCCAGGTGCCACTTGCAAGTTCAGCCACATGGATGAGCGAGGGGAGCTGGAAATCCTGTGCTCATTCCCACAGGCAGGCAGATGCCCCCCAGGCTTGCAAAACCCCTGGCCCCAGGCAGCAGAGGATGCTGAGCCCTGCCTGAGCCTCCCACAGCCTTGGACAAGCCATCAGGGACAACATCAGCACACAATGCCCTTTTTCCACCCGTCCTCTTTGAGGATTTGTTTTTGCCATGCAAAGGCTGAATGTGAAGCTTGAATGTCTCCTTAGAGCAGCGATGATTTACCATGTTGGAATAAGTCTGTAAAGTGGCTTTTACAGAGCAGCAGGCCTCCAGCCAAGAGGCCTTTTTTTTTTTGTACATACTTCTGAATGGCAGAAATTGGCATTCATCTCTCCAGGCAGGTTTCTGAAATGTATACTGTCCTTTAAATGATTCCTTAATATTTAATATCATGGTAGGATGAAGTCTGATTTTATGGTTAAAAATGTCAATTTTCACAGCTGATTGAACTTATTTAAATGGCAAGCAGTTTACTTGTATCGAAAACCATATAAACAAATCAACTTATTTACTGACATTAAAAGAAGAGGGTACTTTATACTCCAAAGCCTTTCAGTTTTTGAAACTGAAAATGAGCTCAGATGGCTAAGTTCATTTTGCAGTTTCCCCCCCAATGGCAGATTGATTGTAGTTTATAAAACAAGCCCATGTATCTGGCAGCAAAAGGAATTGCTTAAGATGCTAAGCCACCCTTTCAAAAGTCCTCCGTAATTAATTATCAGCTGCTTGCAAGTCCATTCTGTTTTTCCTTTTGTTTGTATTACTTTAATGGTGACTATAACATGCATATAATGAGAAAAGCTGTGTCTTATAAACATACAAATAAATCTTAAGACTTTAAGCAGGATTAGGCAAGCTAAAAAAAAACAAAACCCACCCTGAAATCCAGATGCATGGAATCACAGAAATCAGCTTTGTTAATGCATTCCTAACTCTGAAGCCAATTAAAGCATTCATGGACATGAAGGAACCAGAGTTCATACTGGCACAGATTTCCTCTGCCTCTTCATAAAAATAGCTGGAAGATCCAGTCTGACGTCTGTGCTGTTAAAAAAAAAAAAAAAAGAAAAAAAAGAAAGGTATTTTATTTTGATTCAAGAGAAACAGGGAATATAAAGAGATCTGGATGTGGCTAGCAAGTCTCCTGCCTCATTAACTGATCTAAAGATCTTACCAAAAATTCCAGTGGATGGAGGAGTTCGAAATCTATCCATTAGAGGAAAATGCACTATCCATAGTGAAGTCAGAGAGCAGCAACATGAGCTTCAGGAGGGGGCAAAGAGAAGGGCAGAAGTGATAGGCAAAGAGAAAACCCAAGAGTGAGGGCTTGGGTGGTGCCTGGAAGATGTGCTGGATGATGTGAGACAAAAGCAAAGGCAGATGACCAGAGGGTAACATGGAGCACCAGACCCCCCACAACATCTGGCTGATGGGACCTACAGGTTTGTCCTCAAAGGAGGGCAGCCCAAGACGGGGCTTCTTCACAGGACAGTTGCCATCAGCAGTTGGGTGACCCTCATGCAGTCTCCACTGCAATGACCAGTGGGAACTCGGGGTTCAACAGATAACTGAGATCAGTCTTTAATATCTAAAAGGCCTTAAAATTTTGAGCTTGCAAGGGGAACCACCATCTGTCTCTGAAAGCTGAAAACAGTGAAAAAAGTTCTTCTCTACCAAAGAGTTCCCAGGGACATGATGTTTTTAAGGAGCTTGTTTGCCTTCCCATTCTTGCCCCCAGGGCAACTACTGAATTTGCTGTCTGAGACAACCTCTAAGGCTTCCCTTGAGGACATCAATTCCCCATCACCTTCCCACAGTGCTGATGCATCTGCTTCTTTGGAGACTTCCCTGAGAACAGCCCCAAGATGAGGAAACCAATCCAACCTGCGATGTCTGGAGATGCCCCCCCCACCACCCATCCCAGACTAGACACAGGTCCACAGCCTGGCTGAAACCCGTTCCAGGAGACATGGGCACTGTCC
>VZTI01000186.1:1322784-1369408 GCA_013397865.1 Struthidea cinerea | reverse complement strand
CCCCCCCCCCCCCAGCTGGAACTTGCAGGGCTGCTCTCAGCAGGCAGCTGGGATGTGGCCTCCCTTTCTTTTCAGAAGAAGATTGTTTGCCCGTGTGGATGCCAGCATGGCCGTGCCAGTTGGCAGGAAGATGGGAGGATGGATGGCAGCCTGCTGTGGTCGCTGGTCCAGGCACAGCCTCGGGAAGCACTGGCTGGGAGCTAAGGAGCAGCACTGTGAGCCTTGCTCACCAACCACCTTTTTATTGCAGAGAGCTTTGAATGATGGGGCAGAAATTGTTCAGTGAAGAGAGAGTGAAGAAGACACTTGGATATCACTGAGACGGCTGCTTTCAAGAGAAGAGTAATTTGTCTAATACCCAATCTGTCACCCTCCATTCATGCTGGAAAAGTGAGGAGCTGCTGGAAGCTAACCACACATATGGTGACATTGCTCCATCATTAGCTTGGGTAGGAGACAAACCTCCCCGCATGGCTTTGGCATGCCGCACTGCAAACACTTATCTCTTGGGCTCGTGTTAAAGACTGGCCAAGATGGACCCTTCTTTCCACCTGCTTTCACTCACAGGCTGTGTTGTCACCACACAGCCTCCATCAGGAAATAAATGTTTCTCCTGACTCCAAGCAACTTGTCCCTGGAAAAGTTAACTGGTTACACTGGGGAGTTCTGTGCCATGTATTCAATGAAGCAAATCCCAATATATATAGGTACACATAAATCAGCAGTTTTGGCTCCCGGTGTAACTCCTCCCTGCATCAAAACACATCTCTGGAAGTGGCATCTTCTGCGATATTTGACAGTGTGCAGAAATTGCCTGCTGGGTGGGTGTGGATATTACCTCCGGTTTTTCCTTCACTGCAGTGTTTTCCTAATAACTGTCTCCAAAAGGAGCTCTTCCCACTTACTAGGATTTCCTCAGGCTTCATTTTGAAGGACCAAGGAGGGCAAGGAGTATTTATTGCACTAATAATAATAATTAAATAACTACTAATTCAATTACCATGTCTAATAATGACGATAACTGCCTGCAAATTGTTCTTTCAGGGCTCTCCCTACAGCAACAGAAATTTTATGGTGGCTCTTCCAAAGACGCCTGAGGAGTACTGCATAAATATTAATGGGAAGGGGGGGTCTAGGTCTTCCTGACAGCATTGAAATACTCAACCCCACTGGACAGAGGCTCAAGCACAGCAGTTTTGAGGTGGTGTAGCTCTAACATCGGCAGAGTTATTTCAGATTTACGCCACGGCAGCCGGGAGCAGAGTCAGGCTCTGATCATTTAGCAGAGCCTATAAAACAGCAACACATCCACCTGACTTCCCGCGAGCCTTGACACCTCCACGCCAATATTTATTTCCAGCCCTTCTCACTTTCCCCTGGCATTCAGACGTACAGCCGGCCTTCGCTAAACATTTTATTTATATTGCGTGTGGCTGAAACTAGTTTCTGCTGGGTGAGGGATGGTGGTGTGTTTGAACACACGCCATCTACAAGGGCCTCCTGTGTGCAGCGGCGGGCACCGGCTCCGCTCCCCTCCGGCAGCTGTGGTCCCAGGTGTGCACAAACACCCTCACACGGCGCTCCGGTCGTGTTCATCTGCCAAAGACAGCAGCAAAACTTTAAAGAGGCTGTGGGATGCAGACCCTAAAAAGAAACCCCCCAAAATAGGATGTTGCAGGAGGGCTAGCTGGCTCCCATGTGTTTTTGCAACCATCAGGTTTTGCTTCTGACTTGGACTTGGTGCGAGGGTACGAAACCCCTTTGGAAGCAAAATAAATTCAGGACTAAATGAATAATGTTTTCTTGGAATAAAGGACTGGGCACAATAAAGTAAAATAACATAATCTTTCCATGCCACCAGGCTTCCCCCAGCCTTGCTCCTTTCCCAAACCCCAGGACAGCAGGCTGCCTTGCTGTTTGCCTAGGAAGACCAGCTCTCAGGTTGTTATTCTGATGCACAAACACACTGCCAGGTCCATGGAGATGGCTCGGCTGCCGGGATCGTGGATGAAATTTTATTCCAATAACACTGGGGCGGGTTTCTCTTTATGCTAATCCCCCGTGCTTCAGGGGGTGTCACGGTGCAGGGGAAGCACAAAATCATGCTTTATGAGTGTGATCTGTCTGCAGACTCAGTATCGCTTCCCTCCCAATCTTACCTGCCACAGTCAGCCAGAGATCATAAATACACCCCTAATGCCACGATTAGCATACGCTCTTGAAAGAAAATTGTGCTTGTAGCAAGAGTCCCTGAGGGCCAATATCAACAGAGAGACATTACAGAGAGAAACTGGAGATCAGGGCTGATCTTTCAAGTCCGTGCTCCCTTGCTAGGTAATGGTCTCTGCAGAGATTATTCCTGCTTTTATCAGGAACAGACATTGCAAAAGGACTGCACGTGGTGACTCTGCTTTGACTTATGGTTAGACCATCTTTTTGGTGGGGCAATAATCAATGCCAGGCTTTCAGCTCCACGCTTCACTAAATCTGGCTGAATAATTATAAAAAACCCCAAACCAACCGCCCTATTATTGAGCTTAATTTTCTTGCTCTTTTCCATCGGTTTTATAAGCTGCTCCTGGCAAAGGGAGACAACTCTCTTGCCAGCTCTGATGAGATAGATTGACAGGGTCCCTGCACAAAGCAAGAAGGAGAGATGAAGGAGAGGAGAAAGCAAAGGAACAGGAGGAACAAGATCTGGTCTTTGATTTGGGTGTTTGTCATCTCAAAGCGAGGTCCCCTCTTGGACACCTTTTTTTCTAGGAGTAGAGTTAGGCACCTGCTTAGGGGTTTGCAGCTGGGGTACAGTGCACTGCAAACCCTCCCCAGCAGCCTTGGAGGAGCATGGGTTTGTCTACTGCCTGCTCCCACAAGCCTTTGATCTTCCTGAGACTTCTAATGGGATCCAATTGCAACCGTAATCATAAATAAGTGAAAAATATAAAATAGGTAACAAAAGCTGCGTAAATGTGTTGCCACTTGAAGGTTTCAAATTCCTCCCTTACTCAGCGTGGTGCGCCGAAATAAATGGAAACAGCAGACCTGCTGAGGAGGAATGGTGACATTTTGTGGTGCCTGATTTGTGATGCAATGGGGATGCTGGGGGGTGGTGAGGACAAATTTTCACTTTATATTCTGCCCAAATGAGACAAAGATTACAGTTAGGAGTCAAGTACTATCAAATTATTTATTGAATTCTGTTGGGGTGGAGAGGGTATTTGCTCTTTTTTCCAGAAAAAAATATTGATTTTAAGGATGGCTTTGATATCAATTAGGCTCAACATGAGAGACAGGCAGTCACTTTGTATAGGGAATTTAATTAAAAGCTCTGTACTTAGTCAGAAGAGTGTTCTAAGGATAAAATTGTTTTCCCCCTTTGGGTCAATTTTCTGTTATGTTTGTATAATGCAATTAAAGAAGGACCCATGCCAAGCAATACTCATGCCTGGCATAAAACTGTCCATACATAATGACTGACTTCTTGGACTTCCAGTCCACAATAGATTAATGAGTGTTAGCTGCATTTAGATGTGGTTATCTCTTGTTTTATTGCTACAAGAACACATTCTTACAGGTGCACACCTTTTATAAGGCCCTCCAAGGACTGCTTAGGCACAAGCAAGGAAATTATGAGAAGAGTGAAATTCTACAAAGCTCTTTTCTTTTGAAAAATTAGAAGTAAAAACTGACTTGATCTGAAACTGTTGAAGTTCATAAATAGTTACTTATGAGGGGTTCATGTCAGAGCTTGTAAGATTGATATTTAATGTAAAATAAGGGCATATAAATGGGCAGATTTTTTGACAAAGAGCTATAAGGGGCACAAATCTAATACCTATTTGTTGTGCTGGAGCTGTATCACTAACACTGGGTACATGAAGGTTTGCACAGAGCTGGTTTTCAGCCCAAGACTTCCCATCACTTCAGGGGGTTTTGGAGCATCAGTTGTCTTGTTTTCCCTGCAATGGAACTCAGGAAGATCACAGCAACCAACTGGCAAAAGGCCGAACCAGAGTTGGCCTCAGAGGATCCTGAGGGCTGCAAGTGCTGCAGTCCTTGCCTTCTCTGCAGACTCCTCTTGGCTCTCTGGGTGTGAACAAGTGGCTTGTTCCCGTGACTTACTTACCTACATGGAAGTTTGGGGCAGTGGGTATAGAACCACGGAATAGTTTGGGTTGGAAGGGACCTTAAAGATCATCTTGGTCCCACCCCCCTGCCATGGGCAGGGACCATTTCCACTATCCCAGGTTGCTCCAAGCCCTGTCCAACCTGGCCTTGAACACTCCCAGGGATGGCACAACTTCTCTGGGAAACCTGTTCCATGGCCTCACCACCCTCACAGGGAAGAGTTTCTTCCTAATATCTAAACTAAGACTACCCTCTTTTAGTTTAAAGCCATTCCTCCTTGTCCCATCACTCTAGGCCCTTGTCCAAAGTCCCTCTCCAGCTCTCTTGTACTGCCTTTAGGCACTGGAAGGGGTTCCAAGGTCTCCCCAGAGCCTTCTCTTCTCCAGGATGAACAATCCCAATTTTCTCAGCCTATCTCTATAGGAGAGGTGAATACCCAGCCCTCTGATAATCTTCGTGGACTCCTCTGGATTAGTTCCAACAGGTCCATGTCTTTCCTGTGTTGAGGGCCCCAGAGCTGGGCACAGCACTGCAGGTGGAGTCTCACGAGAGTGGAGCAGAGGAGGAGAATCACCTCCCTTGACCTGCTGGCCACCCTTCTTTTGAGGATACGGCTGGATTTCTGGGCAGCAAGCACACATTGCCTTGATTCTGAATTTATATGATTTTATATATATATGTGTATACATATATATGTAAGGATTCTGATCCCACATCTATATATATGATTCTGAATACGTTTTGAATACAGCTAGTTTCCATTTTGCATATGATATTCTTTTCCTAAAAACTATTTCCATCTCCTCTCTTTTAACTCCTAATTGGAGACATAACAAGTAAGACTTAGGCCTGGACAGGTGGGAGAAGGTGTCTGAAGCCCTTCTGATTTTCTGGGAAAGTCACAGCCAATCATCTTTTGTTTGTTGGAGGATACACAGTGACTCCAGGCTGTTTCTGATGCAGGATAAGGCAGGATACCCAGGAAAACTCAGCCCTGCTCTGAGTCTGCTCCCGGTGAAGCTGGCGGGAGACCCTTCATCTCAGCAGAGTCAGAGCAACAGTGCAGGGTAACTGAGAATCCCAGCTGCAACTTTGGAGGAAAAGTGCAAAGACAAACATGCACAGGAAAAGAGCCAAAAGAAACTGGCATTGTGGAGGATGATTCCTGCCTTATACACTGCAGTGGTGGGTACTAGGGAAAATAAACACATATGACAGTAACGTAAACAGAGAGGAGAATCACCGACAGACACAGGAGTACCCAGGGCTGATGCCAAACCCGCTGAAGTCAACAAGAACCCAAAAATGGATGTACCAGATAACTTCAGAACAGGTTTAGGTAACGGAAGGGATAAGGGAAAAGACCCTGCTTGAAGCCACTCTGTCAATGGAGGGCTGCTCAGACGACTCAAGGAGACACTGAGCCTCTCAGAATAATGCACAAACGTCTCTTTTATCCACTCCTGCTCTGCCATAGCACGTGCAGTCCTCACATGTCCTCCTGGACAGGCAGAAAGCCCACACGAGCCTCCTGCAGCACTGAAACCCTCCCCACATGGCTTGCAGCATCCTCTGCAGATCCTCCGTGCTGGAGAGGGTTTTGCTCAGATGGAGTTTATTACGCATGACAAAGCTGGTGTATATTTGCTCTGATGCAATTATCGTTTTACAGCAAGAGGCTGCAAATCACTCAGAAGCCTGCCTTCCCTGTGGTGCCTGGGATTTTGGGGACAGGTAGGCAACAAAACACCTTGGGGAATGTTCATATCTCTTGCCTTCCCCTCCATCTCTGTCAGGATTTCAGCCTGTGCTGCACCAACTCCATTCCCTCGCTGCTACAGCAGCAACAAGTTTCAGGACCCTTTGCACCCATCAAGGAACGTATGGAGGCTGTGACCCCACATGAGGCCCCATGTTCCAAGTGATTTCTCACTTGAATGCCATATGGATATGCCAGCACATGCAGCCTTTTTTTTTCTCTTCCACTCCAATTTCCATCTGCTAAGAAGGAGCCGGAGTGTAGGGCTTTGCAAGCAGTAGATGAAAATGTTAAAAAACTGAAAAAAAACCACAGTGCTGTTCAGGGGACATAAAAATAATGTTGTTTGCTGGATCTGATTTTTCTGTTGTACACAAGGAAAATGTCTTTCCTTCTCTCCTTGTACCCTGTTCTGCAAATCCTTCAGTCTAGCAGAAGCAGTTGCCTCAGGGACCCTCCCAGACACACACAATTCCTTTGATTTTAGTGAGGCCCTTCCAAACTTGGCCCTTTTGAGAGCTGAAGTGTGGTTTCACTGGCTTCCACTGATTTCCCCAGAACCAAGATCTAGCCTGTTGTTCTGGCTACACAGAATAACACCAACCTCTCAATTACTAATATTCTGATATTTCTTTTGGGTCCTATAATCACTATTTGCACCCACTTGAGTAAATTCACAAAAAATGTGGACATCTTGGCATCAGAATTGTTATGCTTTCCCATCATAACATGGATCCTGAAGCAAGCTTAGGCCATGGATTGATGACACAACACTTCTGGCTTTGAGGTCAAAGTTCTGGATCTAAAAGACCATGTGGCATAGAGAATTGCTATGGTAGGGGCTTACCAGTTGTTCAGAACTATTGAGAGATTCACCCCATACCAGGAACTGCTCTGCCAGATCAAGTGGATAGTCTTCCCATAATTACCTTGTCCCTTTCCTGCAAGTTCATGGAAGGTATGTGGTTGCCCAGACTCAGGTCTGTAGAGGTGTCTGATCTGGCCTTGCAGAGACCTGGCACTGGAAATCATGGAAGGGTGGTTTTAAATCTGTAGCAGCAGAGTTCCCCTTCACAAGACACCCTTCCAGCATGTTAAGTTTCAAATATTTTGTAAAAGCAGAGGTGTGGGAGCAGGGGCAGCACCTGAAGGCATTTGCAGCCACGTGCACTTAACCAGCCTTAGAAATGAAGGAAAGATGAGCAGATTTCTAACGACAGGTAATGTGCTGGGTGATAAAAGTGTGAGATGATCCACTGCCACCCAGACTGCACTAAGGAAAGATGCCCATTACTCCCCAGAAAGACGAGACTCATTTACCTAACCATCATACGCAGGTAAGACAGAAAAGGAGGTTGCACAAGACAAAACAGACAGGCACAGAAGCCCTCCCTCGTGGAATGAAGTCCAGCAATACAAATGGAGCATTGTGTACGTGCCTGCAACGCATTTTAGCTGTGCCCTCCAATCAGAGATCTGGTTAAAGGGAAAACATCTCACTACCACCAATCATGGGAGCTAGGAATTTCCCATGATGGTCATTGAGTGTTATGGGTTCGTACTAATTAGGATATTACCACTGTGGGAAGCAGCACCAACAGCCACTGGGACCTGCCCTACACTTCCCACTCCCCACTGCCGAGCTCAGCTTTAACCCACACGCAGAGAAATGCCCTCTTACACACCCAGTCCCCATCCCACCGATTGGAGAACACATCCTTTTTGCTATTTGATTCCTCCACACACACAACTCCACACAACTCACCCTCTCAGCATGGGACATCCCACACTGACAGATGGAGCTGCTGTCACACAGGAGCCCACAGTGCCCAGGCTGCACCTCTGCATCCATTTCCCCCAACACTCAGACCCTTTCTGCTCCCTGAACCTGTAGCAGCAAGAACAGAGTTACCCTCCTTGGAATAACTGGGAAACCAATACTGAAAAAAAAGCCCTGTCATGCTGTTCTAAAAAGCACATTTCTCCCATGCCAGCCTGTGTATTTTGTTCCCTCTTTCTGCTATCCAGTAAGGAATCCTGCAGAGACAATGATGGTCCCTGTGTCTTCGAGTAGTGCAGCTCCTGCTGGCAGCAGTGCTGCATCCAGCCTCCAGCAGAGCATCCTTCCTGTGCCCTGTACCCACCACCCGTGGAGGCTCAGCCCCCCAGCTCTGCTGCCACCCCCCTCGGGGTCACAGCAACACCTCACCCCGACACGAAGCTCTGTGCTCCTCATATGGCTACGCAATTTCTTTGTCCTCCAAGCCTGCAAGGATCATGTTGGGAAACAACAGCAGGCCCTCTCCAAGCCCACGCAAGTCAATGGGAGTTCTCCCATTAAATTAGGTCCCCAAGGCATATGCCTCAATGGCCAATAACCTTTTAAATGAATTACTTTCCTGCGCTGGTTTCAGGAGGCCCAGCTAGTACAGTTATTTCAAAAGACACTGCTACAGGCATGATCTTAACATTTAATACATAACATTTTAATAAGTGCTCGAGAGCATTTGAATATGTCTCCCACCCTTTCTGATTCTGCCAGGTTTGTTTCTCCTAAAAAAAACGTTTGAGCAAACAGTGCAAACTAGGGTCTAGTTTTTTCCAGCTACTAAGTTCTCCTTAAATTTCCCCAATGAGTACAGGCTCTCTGCAATAGACAGATCCTCATTCATTTTGGGAAGAAACTGGGACGGAGAGAGTGGGGGAGAAGAAAAGACAGAGAGGGAAAAAAAAAGAGGCTTATGTTTCAAAGATCACTACAGGCCAAATATTCTCAGGCACCCCGGCTTTTACAGAGAAATCCTTAACAGTATAAAAATGGAAACACTTCAAAGATAAAATAAATAATTTAATAATAGTCTGCTTCTCCAAAGGGTTTTGAACAAGTTTTAGATTTGCCAGCGAATGTTTCCCTCAGGCTGTAGGCCAGTGGAAAAAAAAAGGCACAGTGTGCCTCTTCTTTCGTAAAATGTACTTTGTGTTATTTTATTTCTTGATAAGATTCAGAAACAATTCTTTCCCCTCTCACCCTGCCTCCACAGAAGAAAAAAAAAAAGCTTTTTTTTTTTTTTTTAAGAAAAGCCAAGGATTGTACTGATGCCAATGATCCCTTACATACAACACACTCTAAAATAATTGTTGAAATAGATCCAAACCCATCCAGATTGCGTATTTTCCTTTCTGGTTGTTTCACTTACTATCACCCGCTGAGAAGCACCTCAGATTCTTCAGCCAGATGTGTTTAAAGGGAAGCCATTTGAATACCCCAAGAGCCTTTTGTGTAATTAAGAGAGTATTTATAAGCAAGACTCTACAGTATTTATAGGCTTGTAAGGAAAATGCACAAGAGTAAATTGTGGCATTAGTGGTTGTAACATACTTGATAGGTCAAAGAGGCTGCTATATTCCAGTAAAAAAAAGCATTTATTTGGCAATCACATAAACAGTAGGAAGGACTGAGCTGCACTAGTGTCCTCTTCAGACACTACACTGCTTGGACTCTATATTCTACATTGTTTCATCTCAGTTTAAACACCATTTCTCGCAATTATTTACAAGATAAAAAAGATGAGAGGCTGCCTTGTTGTTTTGTGGCTGGATGTTGTCTTTTTCTTGTCTTCCCTGATAAGACTTGCCTTTAGGAATTGCAGAACCCTGTATCAAAGTATGGAGCAAGGAGAGCTCCCCTCGGTACAGTAGGATCAGGTTAGGTTATACTTGAAATATCTGAATATACAGAAGTCCCTGGAACATTGTGGTGTGCTCCCAGGAGTGCTGAAGAACCTGGCCAAATGTCACTCTAAATTATTTTTGGAAGATCATGGCAGCTGGGATTGGTTTCTGAGCACTGGAAGAAAGCAAATGTCACCAAGGTCTTCAATACAGTCCAGTCAGCCCTGCCCTGATCCTTGGCATGATGATGGAGCAAATCTTCGTGGAAGCCTTGTCCAAACACATAAGGAACAAGTGGATAAATACCTAACGTGGGGCATAAGGAAGATGGAACCAGATTCGTCTCAGTGCTGTCCAGGGACAGGACAAGAGGCAATGGGCGTAAACTGAATTATGTACAATTCCATTTAAATGAAATAAAAACTTTTTTTGCAGTGAGGGTGGTCAAGCACTGAAACAGGGTGTCAGAGACTGTGTGGTATCATTTGGAGATGCTAAAAATTCAGCTGCAATAGGCCCTGGGCAACCTGCCCCAGTGGCCCTTTGCTGGGTGGGGTACACTGTCCCCATCCTTTGCAGAGCACATCCCCACCACACTGAGTGCAGGGAGCTCTCTCTAGAGCTGGACCAGCTGCTTCTGTGGTTTTGGGCGTTACAGGCTGTGGTACGGACTCCAACAATGATGGTAATAGAACCAGTCCTTTCCAATGATTTCACCACCTCTTTATTTTATTCTGTGGTTTTCCCATGTTATCTGAGCACAGATGCCTGTGATTTCTTTCCCTGATCCATCACTCTCTCTGCATTAACCTCTTCCTACCCAGTAGCTTTCCTCTACCAAGGTGTGCTTAGATATGTGTGGGAAGTAAAAATTTTAAGCCACATTATTCTATATATATACCCATATTCAAGGGCGATAATGAGGTCCATACTTTGGCCTAAAGAGAGGAGACCAGAGGAGGAGAAGTGAGGAATGGTGAACAAAAGGTCAGACATCTCCCTTCCACCGTAACCCTTTCCTCACTTTTCCAGGGGCTGCAGCATTACATTCAGCATTATGAAGATTGCCTTTGAACAAGGTTTTTGCAAATGGGATATTGACAACCACACATAGGATCTGACTCCTTTCTCAAGGATGGTGACATAGGGCAGGAGGATCTTCCTGCACATACCCAGTCCCTCAGTGCTGAAGGTGTCAGAGCAGGAGACTCACAGGCTTCATAATGGCAGATTTGGGAAGGAAGAGGTTGTATTATGGCAAAAGGAAATCAGAAAGCTGGACTAAGAATTTGGGTAATGGCTTGACCCTCTTGAACTAGCACAAATAAAGGATTATTCTGTTGCCATCCAGTGAGTTATGTGGCTGTAAAACTGGTACAAGTGGAGAAACAAGCTCTACATCTTCCTGACACTGTGTCAGTAAAAAACATTTTGACTTATTTTGTCTGTGTCACCCTGATATTTACCACCATAACTGCTTCCTCTGACTTTTTTTATTACTGGTTCACTTTAAGTTGTTCTATATAGATACACAATATTACCTTTAATGTGCGAGATCATCCCTCGGTCAACACATCATTCACTGGTGAGATGACATTCAGGCAAAACGGGGAATTTTCACTTCTCCCTTTCCCGTCTCTTGCTCCCTACCAAGCATGGGATATACATGGAGATAACATGGTAGACCCGATCCTTATCCTGGTTGCAGCCTTGGCGTTGATCTGGATTTACACAGATGTAGCAGAACAGAACTGATCTTGCTGTCTGCCTCTTTTTCCTGCACACACATCACGATTTGAGATTTTGTTCTGACTTCAAAGCAAATGCGGGTTGTAGATTAATATGCTCTACCTCAAAGGAAGTTGTCACCAGGCACACAAAGTGCTTCTTCTTTTATGATAACTCATAATTTATCAAAGAAAATCAAATCAATTTGTTGGTAAAAGAAACATGTTTTTCATGAGTTTAGACCACGACGAAGGTTTCGATGACAAAGCAAGAGAAGGCTGAATTAATCAGACTTGGCATGTAACACTCAGTGGGGAAGAGCACAAAGCTCAGCTGGAACATTTATTCTCCTGGGATCTCAGTCCCCAGATGGCAGCTTTGTCCCCTGGTGTCACTTGCCCTCTCCTCCCATCTCCCTACTGCTCTTTGCTCTCTGAAGATCAATAACTGCATGGGGTGGATGTAAAACTCGAGTACATCCTGGTGCAAATAACTGCTCGGGGTACAGGTCACTGGAGATGGAGCCAGGAGCTGATGTATGCAGAGCAGCCAATGTCCCTGTGCTTCCAGGCTAGTGTCCCTTGCCACAGGCACAAAAATGAAGGCCAATTTCATAACATATCCAGAAGCTGTCCCTCAAAGCTGGGCAGAGTTTTTCTCTCACTTCCCAATGTTTCAGATTCAGGGTTTCCATCAGTGACCTCTGTATTTCGTTCAGAATCAAGGAACTTTCTGCAAACACAAAACAAACAAAAAAGCTGGAAGAAGAATAGGACAGATGACGCCATCAAATGAAAGGAAGAGCAGAGCAGCATCCTACCGCTTAAATAGAAAGGTGACAGCTAAAAAAGTCACGTCTAGTACACATCCAGTCCCAGGGCTGGATCCCAAGGGACATTGTGTGCAGACAGACAATACAAAGATTGTTATGAACAAGGATTACTTCACCACCTCCTGTAGCCACTACAGAAGAGAGTTAAAGGTAAGACCTGAAAAGTGCCTGGAAAAATTGTAGCACGTCTGAGGGCAAAAAGTGTTATATTTATAAACCAACAGAACTGAAAGCGCTGGGGCTGGAAGAAAGATACCGAGTCCCAGTCCCAGGGCAGGTTCAGGTGGAGTTTGACTATTCCTGATGTTTTTTAACCAGTTTTTTTTTAACCTCTACACTCTCCAGCAATGAAGTTGCTAGACCTTCCCCAAGACAGATCCAAACAGGGATTGCCAGGAGGCAGCAGGGAGCAGACCCACCTGTTTTGTTGCAGAAGAAAGGTTTAACTCTGCCCAAGAAAGCTGGGCTGGGCTACCTGTGCTCAGGGCCCCAGACTTTTCATTTACTAGCCCAGGTATAGCCCTCTTCTAATAAAGCGTTCTTATATTTGCAAGCAACATTCCCACCTTTTCAGCAACATTTTTTTTGTAGTTCTAATGGATCTTTCTCTGGCTTGGAGTACCAGAGCTGCATACTGTACAAAAGATGTGGTCACACCTTTAGTTCAGCATGCCATTTTTAGAAAGGTTTCGTTTTTCTGTTGAGACCACCCGATAAGCAGTTGGCAACACTGGGCAGTATTGCTGGAGTCTTGATAAGCTTAAATTTAACAAATACACACATTCTTGGGATCTCTGTAATTGAAAGAGTCTGGTTACAGCAATCTAAGAGAAGAAAGGACGATTTTCCCTGCTGGCATGGCTTTATGTAATTGTATTATTACTTGCTCCTTTTTGAAACTAAGTCAAACGAAATGTGCCCTCTCATGATGCATTTTTAACATGCTGATATAATTCTTTAACTACAATATTCATGGCACCAAAATGCTCTTCAGTATTAATTACTGTGACAGTGACACAGACTTTTTTTGTCAAATGCCTTTGCAGCTTAGCTGGTCAAGGCTCCTTTTCATCATTCATACTCTTCTTTCTCCACAGTAACCCCTGCTAAGCTTGTGATGCAGACTGAACTTAGCAGATGGGCCAGGTTACATCATGGAAGAGCAGAAATGCAAAACTCCTAAGCTCCAAAGCCTGATCTGGAGACAGACACGATGTAAGATCCTTGTCAGGGGGAGCATAAACCACATCCTCCTAAATTTGTTCTTATTAATAAGAAGTAACAAGACCAGCTGTAATTTATATGCGCTGGTTGGTCATGATTTGCTTTGTACAAGCAGCCAACATATGCTTTCAGTCTAACATCACCTAGTTCAAAGAAGACAATAAAAAAGGACAAATGTCAAAGGACCATGAACATCAGCTCAGCAAGTGTGTCTTGTCTGCAGCAGGCAGTGGCTGTGCCAAGGCTTCAATGACAGCCTCTTGCCACACAGGCAGCGATCTGGAGCCGCAGAGGAGTGGGGTGTGGAAGAGAAGATTCTGTAATTTTGGCCAGAGCCTGGAGCAGTTTCTCTCCCCTTCCATGATGATAATCACTACTGTGCAGTTCTTAAACTTCAGGCAGTAGTAATGAGGCCAAGATCAGCTTTGTGCCAAGATCAGTTTTGTTTGTTTTTAAATGGGAGTTCAAGTCTCCTCACTATTTTCCTTCTGCAAGATCAAGTCTGCCGATTACCTTTCACTTGTCTTGGGACTCCAGCCATTCACTTTCTGGTTCCCCAGTGCAAGTTTCTAGCCTGTGATTATTTGTGGCAAGTCTTCCTTCAAAAACATCCACATTTACACATAGTAATAAAGTTTGTATTCTCCTACCTCCTCTCTGGGCTTCAATTCAATGCTCAAGTGTTGCTTAAAGCAACAAACAACAAGCAGATATGTTAAAAAATCTTGGGCGTTTTGTTCTGCTCCTTTCTCTGTGCCAGTGTTGATTTGCCTTGTGAAAATATTCGCCTCCTGATTTTGTCTTTCAACATGTTTAGCAGTGTCTTCCAAATTGCCCTGTGTGAAGGTGAAAGGCATAATCTCTGTCTTATTAAAGTTCAGATCTCTCAGAGGGGTCTCTTTCCCTCAGCTGAACTCGATGCTTTCAGAGGAAGGCAGCACCCTGGGGCATAGCAGCGAGGAGAGAGTGAAATTTCAGCACTGATGTATCTAAGAAGTGAGTAAACAAAGCAGTGCCCAAATAACATGTCAGTACTCCATTTTCTTGGTTTTATCTTTGGCTGGACCACTGCAAAGCACTTCTAATTCTGCAGTATAAATGCCAGGCAGTTCAGGAATAGCTCCCAAGCATTTCCAATGACGCCAGGGCCATCAATGCGAAGAGAGTTTTAGGGAAAAATCTGGGTGTTGCATATGCCCACCATGTCAGGCTCAGAAGTTCCACTGAACTAATCCTTCTGAATGTAGTCAGTCATGCCAAAATGCTTTCCAGACAGAGATGAAGAATCAGGAGAAAAATTTTAAATAAAAGCTGTAGCATGCTAATCTACTGCTCTTCAATCTACACCCCTTTTTATATACACCCACTTTACAATTTTTGTTCCTAAAATGCTTCTGAGTTACGAGAAGCTCCTGTCAGCTGCACAATCTGATTCTGTACAGTAAATATTAAAAGAAAAAAAGTAAACCAGAGTAAAAATATCAACTTTGTTTACAGCAATGACCCTTACACACCTCTTACACCCCGTGTTCCTTATATCCCTTTGTGCCATCCACCTTCTCCTCAGGAAGACAAAGTAAGGAAGCACATCTGTACCCAGACTGTAAAAGTCAAAACCACCAAACAGCTTTTAAGCAGTGCACTCCTTTTTCCAATCTCGAATGCAAGAAGGTCATTTGCAGTCCTTGGGGTTCTGAGATTATTTATGAAGCAACAGCCACTACACTCATTGTACCTCCTGCTCTCAATGGGACTCATCGTTCAGAGCTGTTGAGCAGTTGGGAACAATTACAGAGGATAAACTGAATGAAATATGTGATGCTGTGAATGTGTCAAGATTTCAACCAGTGGATTTACATACATGAATAAATATCGAATACTGTTTAGTAATGGCACTCTTGCCCAGCCTCTGCACTGAGCATCCTGTAAAAATAATGTAAAAATAATCGCTACCTTTATTATCAGTTACCAGCCCTAACAGCAAGCAAGGAGCAGCTTCAAATCTACTCAAGACAAAGGGGGATTTAGGAGATGTATCTCCATTATCTTGTGCAAAGAGTAAAAGCTCCCTCTTAACCTCTTTTTTCAGCAGGGAGAGTAAGTGGACTGTAGTATTCTCTTTGCCTAAATTTAGACTATGACGAACAGAAACAAAAGCATGTTGTGGATTAAGATAAATTCCCCCAAGATGTTGTTGTAGAAGTATCAGGACCAAAAAAAAAAGGGATTCTAAAAGTCAACGAGCAAAGCTATTATTCACAGAAGAGGAGCGTTCTCCAGACACACAGTGATTTCACAATCCTGGCTGGGGCCTCAATGTCCAGGGAGGCTCATTTCCACCATGACTCAAGCCCCAAATAACTCTTTTGCTCAGCCAAGCACTTCCTTGGCTTGCTGAACCTGGCTAAGTGTCCATCAGGTATGAACGCAACATCTGAACCGGAATCACCCAGACACGTGCCCAGAAAGGCACCCAAACTTTCCTTTCCCCAAAAAGCATGTGGTTTGTAAGATGGAAAGCCTTGTGGGGTTTCAAAATCTCATAGCTTTTCAAAGGGTAGAATTTTGCCTATAACTCCTCATCCAAACTGAAGTGGCAGTGGCTTGCTTTTCATTTCAGGCTCGGTCATGGACACAAATTTCCCTGAATCCTTCCATCACAAAGAGGAAGGAGATGTATAACACAATATGAGTGTGTTCAGTGTCCCAGGCCAGAGTGTTTCCCAGCATTGTAAGCTAAGCAATAAGGGAAATAAGAGTAATGTGTAGAAGAAAAAATCAGATTTTATGATAAAGGTTACATGATCCCAATTCAGGGCTGTGTTGCTGTCCAGGGTAAGCTGGAGAACATTCCTGATATAAAAGCAGCCAGTCAGAAGTGGCCAAGAAATTACTTAAGCAAAATGCCCAGTGGGCTGAAAATGGCTTGAAACCAGTTTCTAAAAGAGGTGTGGCCCTTTAAAAGGCAGAGAAATGCGTTTTCTGTTTCTGAGTTCTTGGACAGCTCTTGACCACTTTGGAGGGAACTTTAGCCCAAGTGTAAAGTCAAACACTTGTGTACAAGTTGTCCTAAATGCAGAGCTGTGGGTTTGGTCCAAGGCTCTGCCATGCACCTCCTGCACAGAGAAGTCCTAATTCATGCATCCAGCTGGGGATTTAGGGTGCTCTAGGGAAAATTATTCTGCACTTCTCTCATCCCATCCATCCCTGCTCCTTACCTGCTGCAGGTTCTTCAGTGCAAGGTTTGTTTCCCATGACGAGCCTTAGCTCTTGCAGGAGCTCTTTGCCCACGAGCCTTTCCCATTCCTGAGGACAGGAAGGTAAGATGGGTGGATGGAAACATTTGTTCTTTCCTGCTTTTCCTCCCTCTCACATCACAATGCCAGTCATAAGGCTCTGAAATTCACGTTACGTTCTCTTATTCACCTCTTGCTAAGTCATTAATTCATCAATTGCTATTGTTTGGTCCTGCTATTAAATGCAATTAATTGCAAGAGCTGATGAAGCGACGCAGTTGGGTTCTCCTCCCCACTGGTGCTTGCAGACCTCTGAGGAGCACACCAGCACCAGCCTCTGGGCTACACCAACCTCTGCTGAGGTGTTTCTGCCCTGGCAGCAGCTCTTGTGGAGGCAATAAATGGAAGGATTACAGGGTTTTCAGCCACAGATTGGAGTTTACTGTAACACTCCCCCAAAAGCTGATGTGATATCTCCTGGCCTGTAATGGTAAGGTGAAAAACACCCACGTTGTTGCTTTGTCCACCAGATGTGTCACCTGCAGGTTTAAACATGGAAGTATTGATTTATCTTACCCCACCTTATATTTAAAGCGGATATCCTCATCAAACCTCTAAACAACAATTTTCCTATGAGCCATGTTACCTCTCTGGTTAAAAAAAGTATTTTTTGTCCTTTTTCTTCCCTAAATGAGCATGGAGGTTAAGGAAATTTCTCTTCTGTTTCCACTGGTAGCTAAAATGCATAGATACATATATTTTATAGATGCATACATGTACTTTGCTGTGCGACCTTCAGCTTCAGCAGGATGGACATTACCTGATTTTTGTGCCAGAGTTGCACGATGGATCAGCAAGAGCTGATGAGGGTCTGGACAGTTTTGCATCCCCCCACTTTGACAAAACCAGGAGTATCAGGAAAAGCACCTATTTGACACCTGGGCTGGGACTATGAACAAGCCCCAGGTAATTATTCAACTTTCTAAAGGACTTCCTAGCGACCTGTGGGTCTGGGGATTTCTTTCCATTTTAATGAATGTTTGGTTGGGTAGAATCCAAAGGCAATTTATGGAGTGAAACTTCCTACTTGCTACAAGCTATTGGCATTTTCATGTTCTGTTTATATGTCAGCTGGATACTCAGAAGTATTATTTAGGTTTTGAGGGAGAGGTGTGCTGTTTTAGAAGCACAGTTTTCACAGAGGAGTTCTCTATGATTTCTGAAAATCACCCCTCTAAGGGGTTTTAATATGTACACACAAATAATGGCATCCAACCCCACTGAAATCACTGTATTTGTAAATCTTGGCCAAGTCCTTGCTTAGTAAATATTTTAATGCTGTTTTCTTTTCTTTTTTCTTTTTTTTTGTTTTTCTCCTGTATTCTGACACATGCAACCACCATCTATATTAGACTATAGAGACAAAAGGTTATATGGGCCACCCACTGGATCTTTCACCCCTCATATTTTCTTTCATCCCAGTCTGGTCCAAAACAGGCTTGGAACACAGTAGCATGATGGTGTCTCACCCTGCCTGGAGTCTATTCTGTCACTGTTCTGGCAACGAGCAGAGTTGTCAATCTGGCACTTTATACCAGCTCGGGGTACGCTTAAAAATGTATGAATAACAGCAAGATAGAGAAACTTCCTTCAGCATTTATTTACCAGATAGATAGGATGGGAGATGCCCTGTTCATTCCAGTGAGCAATATGCATTTTATGACCTTCTCATGACGGTTTTATGCCTCTTGTGATCGGTTTGCCTTTTTTATCAAATAAAGAAAAGCTAATGTAAAGAGCTAACATTCAAATAACATTTAAAACTGAGATAAAGTGACAAAGCTCTGCCGGGCTGACATTATGACTGACATTTTGTCCTTTGTTGGGCGTGGCAAAAGGATAGAAATGCAAGGGGAGAAAAGGAAATAATTTCCAACCTTCCATTTAATTATGGGAGACTCTGTCAATTAGTGTCACAATTCGTCATTTTAAGGGTAGGCTCCTAAAGCTGCAACAACAGCTCCTCTCTGAGCATCACTTGCTGCTGTTGACAACTTCCACATGCTATGTGGTATCTGCATGGAAGAACTGGGTCCAGAGGCTCCCTGGGTGGAGGAAATTGTTTTTTATTCATAGCACTGTGCTACTCTGCAGCTCTGTAGAGTGGAAGAAGCTAACCTCAGTTTGAAACTTCATTTTTATCCCTGACTTCTTGGACACGTGGCTATTCCCACCTTTAAAATGGGGGTGAAGATCCCTGGCTGAGAAAGGGTGAAATAATGATGACACTAGAGATATTGATAACTCTGGAAAAAGTGATATTGATCCATGCATTTTTCCCTCCTCCCCTGCTTTCATAATTGAACAGTTATGAAATAAAGTGTTCTTTCCCCCTTCTGTACTTGGAACATGGTGATTTATCAACGTAGACAGTCTGAGGCCCAGCAGATAAAATGCAAAGCGTGAACTGAAGTAAATAAGTGAAGTTCACAGCATGAACTAAATCATGTTTTATTACCTTTAATAATTCAATTGCTTCTTAGCATGAGAAGCAGAGATCAGGATGCATTCAGGAGCTCTAAACCTCCCTTTCCTTTGTACGGCTTTAGTCTTTCTCCTCCTTCTCCTGGGGAGCCATCCTCGGCTGCATGGAAAATCCCAGATATAAATTCACCCTCCTCAGGAACCAGCTCTGAGATGTGGCAATTTCAGGATTCCTCACAGAGCAGCTCATTAGGGAATCTAAATTGGGAACTTAATCTCTTCAGGCTGCTTCTGTAATGGAGGGAGCCAGGACTCCCCAACCAGGCATTCAGATCTCACACACCCCAAATTTTTCCCCAGCAGGTGTATTTTTCTCTCTGACATTTATGGAGAGCATCTAAGGCACTTCAGCCATCCTACCAACAAGTTGACCTGCTTGGCAAGATCAAAAATCGTCTTTTCTCCTGCCATTCTCCCAGTAGTTTATGAACTAATATCAGCTGTGATTTCCCTTTTGAATCTGGCTGACCCTGAAGATTCTCTTAGTGTTTCAACACATTCTTTCCTCTTCAGCAGACCATCTCTAATGTGTTCAGTCCTCTTCAATAAATCAGTGTCTCCTGCATGGGTCAGTTCAGACTGAAGTCTGCAGCTGCATGCAGTCTGGATGGCAGCAGAACTTCTCACCTGGCTCTTCCATAGTCCCTCCAGAGAAGCGAAACACATGGGAATTAAAAGCACACTGGATGAAAAACTGGGGGCTGTAGCTCATTAGCAGAGACCATGACTAAATGACTTGCTGCAGGAATTTAAGCACGGAGGAGTTTGCTCACTTTCTACTAATTCTCTTCATTTTCATGTTCTACCACCCTCAAGTCAATTATTAGATCCACAGAACCACAGATGAATAACCACAGGAAATGTTTAATAAACTGATTTTCACCTTCCAGCACCAGAAAGAATCACCGCATTAAACTTTGTTTATGATCACTGAACACTTAAACACTTCTACTCCAAAAGTTTCCATTTTTTATGTTTAGGAATTGATTCAACTCTTTTTCCTAGAAAAAACTGTATTGGGCAAACCAACTACTTAAAATGACTGACTTTTGCACCAACAGGAAAAAAAGGAAGAAGGGGTTATAGCACAATATATTTGGGAAAATCCTCTGTCTCGCAAACCAACAACTGCAAACTTTAATTCAACTGCTCTCTCAAAGGGCTTTACAATTTCATGCACAAGTGTATTGGCAGTGTCTACTGAATGAATATGAGGATGATTCTTTTAAAAGAGTTTCCTGGAAAATGCCACCTTTGGTTGATATTTTTCTTTTCCAGGAATTCTGAGAGTTTACACAAAAGATTCAGTGGAGCTATACACACAGAGAAGTGAACGTGTTATTTTCAAACCACTCTGCTGCTACTTTCTCACCATTTTATGCTTTTTACTCAGCCATTCCGATCATCCTTTCATTATCAGACAAATCCTTAAGAATTTCCTCTGGCGACTTATCCGCCACAACAAGAGAATGTTTTCCTTGAGCAAGGATGAGTCAACATTAGGTAAAAGCTTCAGGATTTTACCGAGGCTTTAAAAGGCTGGAAAGTAGCAAGCTAAAGCACATGTGTCCTTTCAGCCTCATTCTCCTTTCACCTACCACGCTTAATGCAGTCACCCTAATTTTACATCCTCTGTTCCAAGAAGAAAAGCTTGTAGAGGTGCCAAGTGTTTGTAAACCCAGCTGAAGTCATCAGACTGAAGGATCTCAGCAATTCTGAAACTCAGGGTGTGTCTTCCTTCCTTTTGCTTCCCTGATTGCTATAAAGGAGATCTTCAGACTAGTAACATCTGCTGCCTTATGCACATCTCCCAGCATGCAGACTGGGGCCTGGGCACTGCTGCCATCCTTAACCAGGTGTCCTTAAAGCCAGTGCAATTATTTGGGGTGTGCTCTCACCCACAGACCCTTTGTTTTCATGGGCTTGGACAGCTCATCAACAAAAGCCAGGTCAAAGTTCTGCAGTGCCACCTGCCAAAAGCTGGTTTCCATGTAGGCTGGTCCTGTGCCTGGTGCCTGTGACTCAGGGAAGAGCAAAGGAGCAGCCCTGGAGCTGCTGGAATTGCTACAAGGACTTGGAAGAGATGGGTCTCTCCATCCTCTCCTGCCCACTGAATTGCCAGCAACAGATGAATTCCCCCCTTGGAGGGTTTCTTTCCACTCACATCACAAATTTTTTCCCTTCACAAAATCGCTCATCTCCCCAATCCTAATGCGTCTTTTCTTCCCCAGCTCACCTTCCTCTAAGGGGAAAATTATTGCAGTGATGAACAGATTTCCCAAGCAGGGGTATCGCTCAAAAGCAGCGTAGAGGCTGAAAAATTGTATTATGCATTAGGCATTATGATATTTTAACAGGGCTCAGTATCACTTTGCTTCCAATCACCCAGAGATCCAACTATTCTTCTGCACTGGGAGCACCAGTAAATATTTGATCTGTTCAGTCTGCAGTCAGCCAGCCAAACAAGGACTGACTGTTCCACTAGTCCCCTTATTTTCTTATCCCATGTTCTTTGGAGGGATTCTTAAGTCAACACTCTCTCTCCCTCACTCCTATCCTCTCTCAGATAAAGCATCTCTGCCCTGATTTCACTGTTAAACTCCATGGCATGATGGAAAATGCCAGCCACAGATGTTGCCTCCACTTCATTATATTGCATGCGCATAACAAATTCCTCACCAAAATCTTCCAGGGTTGCATTATAACTTGTCCCATAATGTAGGAGAGGAGTTAAAGCAGGCGGATGGGAGCTCAGGACTGCTCAGACACATGAATATCCCTGTGCACAGACCCTCTGAGCTGTTCCTTAGCATGGAGAAGCGTTTATACCCTTAAGTTGTGGTAGGAGTGGTAATAATTTCCCACAATACAAATTCCCCACAGTACAAATTTAGCAATTCATTCTCCTTGGAGTGGTCAAAAGAAGCTCAGCAACTGTAAGATTTTATAATTAAAGAGCTGGAATAAGGCTTGAGAGAGGTAGGCTGATTTCCCTTCTTCAAACTTGCATATTCTCGAAAAACACTTCACTTCCCCAGACAATGCTGGCTGATGTGACTCGTGATTTTGAATGTTCCTCTTGACATACACAGCTTTTCAGAGATTGCTAAGCACCTGGAAAGTTAAATCCCTGCCTGGCAGCTGCAGCATCCACCAGGGTAAAAATGAAGAAGTTCAAAGCATCTGGCCATTGGAGATGCCACACCAGCACCAGAGCAGCTCTGCCCAGCAAAGGATTAAATGTGCCATTTAATTAGGACCTGCAAAGCATCCAGGCTCTGTGTGTACCCATAAATAAAATCACAGCTTCATGTTCTGGGCTGGCCTGCAGTGACCCACATGGCTGCACTGTCCCTGGGGTGTTTTTTGGCTCCTGCTCCCTGTCCCTGTCCCTGTCAGGGGTTTGTGCATCTGCCATGGACAGGAAGCAATTTAGACACAGCCACTCAGACTGGAAGGAGAAAAGAGGGGAAAAGGGTTTAGCAGTTCAGGTATACAGTGTGCTACTGCTCCTGGCTTCAAGTGAGGGAGCTGTCCCTTCTTGTTACCAGCTTCAGCCACAGCCACCATCCACGGGCTTGGGCATGGGCTTCTGGAGCCCAGGGAGTCTCAGTGGGCATCCAGAGGTGATGGATCAGGACGCTCTCTTCGGAATGTTCAAGCATGGCCAAGCAAGAGGTGGTGAGGTCAGAATGGCAAAGAAAGAGGTGTTGAGGTCAGAAAATACATGTGGGCCCAGATCAAGGATTTTAGGTCTTTACCTTCCTCAGAAGAGACTTTAATGTTCATGTTTCTGTTGTCTCTCTGTTCCCTCTCTGCGAAGGAACAAGCCCCAAATAAATAAATAAATAAATGAACGAAGCCTCTGTTTGATACTTTCCATCAGGAGACAAAAAGTTAAAAAGCTGGGAGATGTTACATGTACAGACAGCTGGTACGTTCTTTTGCTGTCAGTTCTCTCCAGCAATCAATATTATGAAATGTTATGATTATTATCAAATATCATTATGTTAATTTTGAAGCTGTTATGAGTCCCATCTACTGCCGTCATTACACTTTGAATAAATGATCTGAGTTTTAAAAAATAACAAAAAAAAAAAGAAAAAAAAAGAAAAAAATGTTTAAGGCAAAACTCCCTGCCTAGCTGTTAACTAGCAAGGAAGATTTAGGTAGGCAGACGGATCCGCTCCTTGTGGTGTTCAGCTTGATAAATCGTGGCTTTCTTCCAAATAGAGGCAGAGTTCAGTATTTCACACCATGACAGGTTCTCTCTGTACTTTGTGGATAAGGTTGCTTGGATCAGAACCAAACTTGCAGCTATTCACGGAAGGTGGTAGAGTTTCTAAAGAGGCATGCCTTTATTGTGTGATGGGGCTGCTTGCTGCAGGCAAGCTGAGCCCCCAGCCCCGTAGTGCCAGGCACTGCATAAACACAGGGAAGAGACAAGGCAGCTATGGAAAAAAGCTGTATGGAGAAGCTGGAGAAAGCCTGTAGCTGGGGTCCTGTTGCCCCGTCCTGTGCTCTGTACCCAGGGGACCCAATGGTTCATCAAAAAGCTTCTCAGACCTGTAGCAGGCAAACACAGTCACTGCAAGGGTGGTAAGAACATTCCAGGTTATCTTAATGGCTACAGTTTTTGAGATGAGGAATATCTGACCATGAGAACTTGCAGAGGGAAATTTTAGGACATCATCAAAAGCAAAGGCTGTTGTCCCAAAGCTGCACTTCTTCACCCTTAGGGATCTGAAGCTTTGTAGTGTTGCTTCTGCTGCTCTCCAACTCACCCGGATTTCATTTCACTCTTGAAGCTCAGCTGTGTTTTGTCAGGGTGGTGGTGGAACCCAGGGGCTGCTGATGCTGATTTATGGCTCCGAGGTGCAGAAGCCAGGTGCAGACTTGCCAGGGGCTTCAGGTCTGCTTTCCCCCCAGTCCAGGGCTCCCTGCAGCCGGCTCTCCCCTGGCCACGTGAGGCAGGAATGCCTGCACAGCCTCCTGGGGATCTGCGCTGCATCCACCTCTCATAAGCTGGATGAATCTCACAGTTTCCTGGTATTTGCATGCCAGTGCAGAAAAAACACAGAGGGTAAGGCTGAGATTTGCTGCTGAGAGTTTGGGATTTGCAAGAATGCCAGATTCAGAGACGCTCCAAAGGGCAAGCAGAGGGTGAAGGCACAAAGGTTAAACAAGCAAAAATAAAAGCGTTTGCACCAAACCCTGCGAGCAAAAACCACCCAGCTAACTTCAGCTCTGAGGTGCAAGCACGAGGCTTGCTTCTCAGGATTAAAAAATATACACTCTGCTATTTCAGACAGAGAACTAAATAAAGCCACTCCTGCTCTTCTCATCTCACATGCTAACAAAATTAATGGCAGTGGTTTTTTTGAGCCAATCACTCATTAGCCTCTTTTCCCTGCTCCCTAAACCTCCACAAACACAAGCCAAAATCCTCCCTGAGAGAGATCTCAACTGCAGTCAGGTTTTGCTTCTCTCCAGGCCGGTGTGAGATTATAGTGCTTCTCAAGGTGTTCCCTTCCTCATAATGAAGCTCCATCTGTTCTACAGATGGTAAAGATCACAAGAACCAGCACTAAATATCCCTCCCCCACCGAAGAGTTTTTACCTTATGGTAATGTTGCTCTTTGTTTTCCCTGCCTTTCCCAGGAGCACGGGGACACCTCTTTTGCCCCAGCCAGGCCCTGTGCTGGTGGCTGCCTCTGCACGAGGAGGGCTTCTTAGATTTTGTCCAGGGAAAGGAAACCTTTTCCACTGAATTTTCAGGAAACTGCACAGTGGCCACCCTTGAATACTTCTTATCTCATCTCCTCTCGACTGCTGCTTGCACCAGCCCCAGCTTTGCCCCCAGGAGACACCTCCCTTTCAAGGGCAAACTGGAATATGTCACAGTAAGGACCTGGCAGGTGAGACACAAAGGGAATTCAGGAGGTCAGATCCTCCAGGATGGGAAAGAAATTTATAGGTGTTAACTGCTAGTCTCTGCCCTACACCTTTCTGCATGCCTTTGGATCAGGAAAATAATTTTTTTTTTTTTTTTTTGATACCTGAATGAACATTTGAGCCTGTAGAGAGGCCAGCAGGGCAGAGCTTCTGGGCGTGCTGCAGTCTCCAAATTTTGGCCTCTGGTGTAATCTTGCTAAGCACCCAGACACTGAAGCAGAGAAAATGGAGTCATCCTTGATGGTCTTGCCCTCCATACATAATCCAAATAATTAAATTCACGTAGCTAGATAAACAAGTTTTAGTTCTGAAACAGGATAACCACGGTGGATCCTTAGACAATCCTCTAAGGCAGCTGGCAATGGACTAACTTCATTTATGTGGTTTAACATTTGCCTGGCAGAAAATACTACTACTTTTCTCTTCTTGACAGGTAGATAATCCTAAGAGGTTTGACTACCACATTAACATCCAAACCACAAATGATGGGTAATCTAAAAAGCTGGATTTTCTGACACACATGCACCCTTTACATCTGCTTTCTACATCAGAGCCTGAATTAGTTCTAATGTTGTGTTTGTATTAAATATGTGGATTAATGGAGCTCAGCAAGAGTGCTGAACTAGCTCTTCCTGTCTCCAGTGGATTTGGACTGTAGCTCTCCACGCAGAGACAGATGTGCAGCTCGTTATATTTTGTGTTTTGCGCTTGGAAAAACCATGGCTCGGTACTAAATCAACAGTTGCCTGCTCAAAAGAAGTGATTCCGGACATCTCTCAGAACTAAGTAAATTTGGAAGTGGCAAAGTCCTATGGGGAAACATTTTGAGACTGTTGGCTCAGACTGCAGCCCACCAACAGTGCCATCGCTCAAGGAGAACTGACCCCTTCCATGCACAGTAAAAGACCAAAGTCCTGATCTGGGAAGATCTAATGGCACTGGGGAACTCAAACAATGAAGATATTTTGCTTCAACGTCCCGGCTTTGTACCAGCTCAGGTAATTATTCCCACTTATCTAAATTTCTTCCTCCATTTTCCCTGGCATTTAGCAATTTTCTTCCCTTCCTGTCCAAAACAGTGGTTGAACAGCCCAGCCAGCCTCTGGACACTCACTGTCCTTTGAATCATGACTACAAGCCTCTGTGCAGTTTGAAAGGTGCCTTGGGACCTTAGGAATTGGGCAAAGGAGACAAGCAATGTGAAAGTGATGGGTTTTGTTTCCTTCGTTGTTGGCCTTGCAACTGGGAGAACTGGCAGCACAAGATCTCAGAAGCCGAGAAGAGATAAAGCAACCTTTCCCTGAGTTAAAAACTCTCTGAAAATAAAGGGAAAATCACAATGAAGCTTGCCATAACCAATTTCCCCTGGCAAATACCTTGCTGAAATAATAGTGTTAGTGAATGTGCTCATGACGGAGGTGATGGTGACACCCCAGGCTACCTGGCCGTAGAGTAGGAGCCACAGCGGAGAGCTGGGCTTCAACATCACTTAGGAAGAACCTGGAGGTACATCAGGCTCTGAACCCACAGATTGGGGCACCACAGGTCTGGAATTGCACTGGGCTGCAGATGTTGGTGCCTGCATCAGGGCCATGGACAAGGTGACAGCAATGCCACCCCCTGGACTGAAGGCCTGGAGCTGCCTGTAGGCACAGGGACTGAGCTGAAGAGTATCTGCAGATGGGGAAGGGAAAACCTGTCTTCCAAGCCTTCTGCAAAACTGAGCCTGCAGCTCCCCGTTCTTCAGGTTACAACAAGTCTGGGGTGACAGCCTCTCCTTTTCCTTCTTTTAAATATAGATGAGCGTACAGGAATCACAGGATCAAGCAAGAGGGGCTTTGGCTTTGTAGCCCAACAGTTGGGAGGGACAGATCTGCACTGGCGTGACTCATTCCCTAAAAATATCAGCATCTCTCCATTGACTGTGCAGGGAGCCCAGGGTGACCAGCTTGATGTAGATGTGCGCTGTGGAGATGTCTGAAATTAGACGAAGTAAATCCCGTCCCCAAAGCCAGCCTGGTAGGAGGTAGTGTGGGATGGTGTAATGCAAGAGTCTACATGTGAGCTGGAAGTCTGCACTCCCACTGCCGGCTCCGGGGATCTGGTTAACGTGGTCGGCGGAGCCTAGGAAGCGATTTGTCTCACTGTAAAGCAGACTCCTACGTCTGGTCAGTGAATCACTCTCTGTACACCCACATTTCTGTGAGATGGATCCTATCCCTGAAGTTAGGAGAGATGAATCTCACCCCTAAGTCTTGTTCCTCTTTTTTGTGTCTGCTGCTGAGTTTCCAACGTGCTATAGCACTAAATCAGTTGCTCGAGTTAGGTTTTACTTCACTTTTCCTCCATCTCCAACTGAACCACGATAAAAACATTTTGATGTTTATTTTTCAAATTCAATTTTCAAGCTGAAGTCAAGCTCAAAGTCTTCCAACCCTTCCTCAGTTTGAGTGAAGCCCTTCAGTATATACATACCTCAGCAGTGCACCAGGACCTTCTTCCTCCTCTAACTTCTGTGTTAAGCTTTTAAAGCTCTCCATTTTTACAGACACCTCAACCTGGCTGGCCCTTTGGACTGCAATTGAAATAACACATATCTTTTCACCATTTCTTCTTTCCCATCTGGATACTATGGAATATTGCAAGGGGAGAGTTTCTCTTAAACCATTGCATATCAGGTGCACAAATTATAGAACTAATACAGGCTGTGATTACATTTTGTGTACGGGTTTTCAAGGCATATGATAATGAATATTAATAGAAAATATTTCTCCAGTAAATGATTATTTTCTCCATAGTTGGTGTAAATAAACCCACTTGGATACAAAACAGATTTTCTGATGTCTATATCAAACAAATGCAGTGATGTATTTCCACAAGAAAAGGCCCACCTGCCAGTATACAACAGTAGAAATGCTCACATTTGCAACTTTTGTGATAATTAAACCCAATCCTCCAGGCCCATCTCGCAGTGTCTGAAGACAGAATTTAGGTTCATTAGCTACCAAAGAAGGCTGTGGCACAAAACCAGACAGACTGAAATGAAATTTGAGGAATCAGCCTGAGAAGACTCCTCCTTGGCAACCTCCAGGTGCCTGTAGGGAGATGTCACAGGTGAGTTTGTCACTCAGAAATCATTCCCTCACAGTCAGTAGAGATAAACAAGTACCTAAGGCAGGATCCTCTCATCCATTTTAAGTACCTAATTTAGGATGAAATGAATCATTGGTTCCCTGGACTAGACCTCCACTGACTAGAGAGGGAGCTGAGGGTGACCAGCCAAGATTCAGGCAGTTACTCTGATGTACATAAGGTATAACAGCCCACCTTATAAACAGCCCACTTTTTAGAATAAATGCGAGTTTTGCCAATTTTAATATGAGGGAAGAGTCATAGTCCCCAGACTTTGCTTATTTATCTATTTGAGGGACTGTATCCCGGTCATCTTCCACTCCTTTTTATTGCACTCTAGTCAGAGCAGCTGGAGCTGTAGCCTGCTCTGAATTGCCTCACTTAGCAAGTAACTCTTGTGTAAGGATGGAGTTATAGAACTGCAGAAGAGCAGAGTGGTTTGGGCTGGAGGGGATCTTAAAGATCACCTGGTTCCACCCTCCCTGCCATGGGCAGGGACACCTTCCACTAGCCCAGGTTGCTCAAAGCTTTATCTAACCTGGCCTTGACAGGTAATGGGGCAACAACATCAAATTTAGGAGGATATCAAGGGAAAAATTCATAAAGGGGAGAGAAGGCAAGGCAGGGCAAGGGAGGAAAAGGGAAGAGAAAGGAAATTTGTGTGTAAATGCCAGTGCTTTTCTGCCAAAGTGGAAGTCTTCTTCAGGAAGCAGATGTTATCCCTAAAGAGCTGTGTTTACTGAAACATTAAAAATAAAAAGGAGTTTTGACAGATTGTTTCTGGCCTCCTACTGTTTAGTTGCAGTCAAATCTGTCAATAAGAAGTGGACATGGGACTTGAGGGAATATCTTGAGACATCTATTCTGAGGAGATCAAAGAGAGCGTCACTGATGAATTTGCTGTTCTATTGACTCATTTTTTTCAGAATTTCTAGACACATGGAAGGGTGTGAAAAAGATGAAGGGGTAAAAAAAAAGAACAACATTATTATCTTCAAAAAAATTACAAAACTTAGTGTATTACATCCTCCAAACCTGGCTTCAATACCTTTTAAAGGGAACAAATATTGAAAGGAATGAAAAAGCTGTAACATACCTATTAGCTCTTACACTATTTATACTTGTGGGTTGTGGCCTTTGTAAAGCATCCAATCATCCAACTAAGCCACTGTGTGTTCTTCTCATGCTCTCAGTGTTGCTTCTTTCCCTTTCCTTCTTTCTCTGCTGCATCTTTGCCGCATTATCTTCTATTAGATCACAATCTCTTCAAGGCAGGAATCCTCTCCTAGCATTTGTATAAGCAGGAGAGACATCTGTCATGACTGAAGCCCTGAGGTGCTGTCATGAGACACAAGAATGAGCAGGAGGAAAAGTAGGGTTTAAGAAGAGAAAATAAAAACCAGACAGATTGGGTTCGTGAAGTTTTTTGTTCGATTACACTGTTACAGTGTCTGAGGTGCTGCGCTTGGATGCTCCATGGTCACCAGTTCTCTGTTGCCTGTATCCTTACCTGGCTCAAAGAAATACAGGAAACAAAAAGTAAAGTACTCCAGAGTAGGCTGCTGCTTTCCAAATGGATTCAAGAAGCTCACCTGAACTTTGCATTAAACCAATTTGTCTTCATGAGCAGAGAAGCAGAGCACCACAATCCCAGTTTAGCACAATTCTTAGACGCGTGCTTCAATTTAAGCACGTGAGCAGGATCCTGAAGTTAATGGGATTAATCAGAGGTTGTGTACACTTGCAGACGTCTTGCTTGGTATCACTGTCAAGTGTCACAAAGACGAGCCTTTCTGAGGGAAAACATTTCCATTCTCCATCAGGTTTCTTTTCCTCTAAGTGAAGAGGAAGAACAATTGCTCTTGACTTGCTCGGACCCTGAAGTGCCTTTCACAGTCATTATCTCCCTTTTAAGAAGGGCAAACGAGGCAAATTAAAACAAAGACCAGACCCAGAAGAGACATTTTAATATCAGATGCTTGTCCCAACCCCACTCATGCCATCAAGACTGCTCTGGGCATACTGCTGGGTGTGTACCTGGCCCTGGTTCAGAGGTCTGAGTACTCCTAATTCACTTCAACAAGACCCAGATTCTCAAAAATAAGGCAGTTTATGACTATTTTCTCTTGGCGACAGAAAAGGGGTCAAGACCTTTAAGAGGAGCCTTCCCTACTTGAAGTGCTGAAATATGAGTTCACATGCCCCAGGTAAATGGCTTGAAATTGATCACTTTTCAGGAATACAAGCTCCATGAGTCCAGTTCTGCAGCCTGTTTTGGATGCTCAGGCAGGGGTAGGGTGTTTTGGGGCCCTATCCTGCTTTCAGTACTGATTATGAAGTCGATATTTAATGGTATTTTTTAAAAACACACAATGACTCCCTGAACACAAACCCAAGCTTCAGTGGTATGACTCTATTTTTCCAGCTGAATAGTGCAAAAGGAGGAAAAGGAGAGAAGCAATATAATAGTGATGAAGTAAAAAGGAAAATTCAGACCCATTTCTCTGCAGTTATGTGGAAGATTTAAGAAATATGTTGCCTTTTTTTGGTAGGGGAGGATTTCAGTGACAGATTAGCCCTGGTGTCAGTGAGACACACACATGGCACTGTGCTAATGCTGCTTAATTGCCAATACAAAAGATATAATCTCTGCTGAAGCATGAACCCAAAGCTCTGATTTTCAGGAAACTGGTAGGCAAAGCTGTGGGAGGATAAAAATAAAAAACAAAATCCCATCTTGTTTGCTAAATCAGTTGGTGGATGTGGTAACATAGGGTCTGAACTCACCGAAAGCCATGCTGGAAATTGTACAGTCACTCTTCCCCAGGCTGAGCTCAAGACTGTGTGGTCTGTCCTGTGAAAAGGAGATGAGAAATCCAAAAATAAAACAGCTGACAGTAAGTTGCAAACCGTACATATGTAAATCGTCGCTGACCCTGAGAAGAGCTGCCTCCGCAATATGATAAGGTCTGAAACCTGATTGAAATTTTTCATAAAGGGCATTATTTTGGAGGTGATCCTTAAACAAGCAGAGCAGGCAGATCATCAGCCACTTTCCTCAATAGGCAGAAAAATAGGTTACTGGTGAGAGGGACTTTGGCCAAATGAATTTCTTTTGAATTCAGACACTGAATTTTTTTATATCTCGGAGCCCTCTTTAATGACAGCGTAGTTCTGGGGCACAATTACATAACTATTATTGTACTGATAACGCACAGGAATTTCCTTGTGTTATCACCACTGCCGTTGCAATCTAGCTGATAAAGGCCTTTCACAACGCAATATTATTAATACCAGAGTAGGCTGGATGCTGTACGGCGTCACTGCCCCTCATTGTGTCCTTTTAGCCTCAGTGAGATGATGGAGCAGAATGACACAACCCACCGCCGTGACAAATGCATTTAGGCCATCAGTATTTTTACTTTTTAATGAAGAAAACGGAAACAACAGAAAGACTCGGAGTTTGTTCCCACATTTCTCAGCTACAAGAGGGTCTTCTAATTTTTTTCCAAGGTGTCCAAGGGTTTGCTATTAACTGAAAGCCAAAATTATTTCTCTTTTGCTGTGAACAAGACCAGGAGCTGGAAGGGCTTCTTCTCTGCTCCACATGTGAATCATGTTCATTGTAGCTTGGAGGAGGAAGAGGAAAGATGGGTCTTCAAAGATCCTCTGTTTATACTGGTGCCTCTGTACTCAACGATACTCAGATCAGACCCATCTTCTTAATATATCTTTCTCCTGACTTCTCTTGCTTCAAATCTCAGAGTCACTTCCTTGCTGTTTTCCCAACAACTGCCCATCTGAGAGGCTGCAGATGTTTCAGCAGCAGCATGCTCTCTTGGAAGAAGGATCACAACAAGCTTCAAGGCTGCCCTTGTTGTGGCTCTGCTGCTCCCCATGCTGTGCCAAGAGCCTCTCAACAGCTGTGGATTTTACCTATTTCCATTAAAATATCCTATATATGCAGTGGGACAGGCCAGTTTAGATAGGAAAGATTGGCTGAGTCACAAAGGTGAGTCTGTCACCTCTGATAAGCAAGTCTTAATGTATGCACCTTCAGAGTCATCTGGAAAGCCATGGAAAGCCCATTCTTCCCATCCTTCTGTGTGCCCACAATTTTGCCTGTCTCCTAGCCCAGCAGCTGGACCTCACCTGCCCTGCTCCATCCCCTGCAACTACATTCTATTTCACCTCTCATCAGTTGTGCCCCAGACTGCCTAAAGATCCCTCCCAAGCAGCCTCACATCCCATCTTCCTGGCCTGGGGCAGGTGCAGAAATTTCATCCCTTTTCCACCATCAACCTCAACCCCTGTCAGCATTGACTCATTGCTCTGAAGAGAACGGATATCTTTTACCTGCCTGAGCCATTCTAACTGCTACATCTGTTTTTTTCCCTGACCCCCCTTAACTACTACCCTCAAAAAACCCCAGTGGGGGAGAAGGTGGAAGATGAATGCGAGGGAACTACCCTGGGCACGGAGGAAGAAGGACATCTCCATGTCCTCGCTCACAGTCCTGCTCTGCAAATGCTCTTTTGTGTGAGTTCTCTCTTCCACCCCAGCATGGTGGGTGTTTCTGCACACTGTCCCTTTGAGTGTTTGTATGTTGTGCTAAGTAAGCCATCTTTCCTAAATTAGCCCTGTAGCTTTTCCCCACCCTGTCTCCAGGTACATCTTCTTCCTTCCTATTTCTTTCTCCCACCTACAAAGAGAGAACATTCCTGATTTAGTAGTCTCTGTGCTTCTGCCTGTGGGAGTTTGTGTGTAAGGCTCACAAATGGAAAGGACAACTCCAAGGCACAAGTATTCTGCTGTTTTTGGGCCAAGACTGGCAGAGGAGAAGGAAGGAGGGTTGCTTTCAGGTTCAGCTGAGGCCAAGCAGATCTCAATTAATCTCCTGTTCACGACAAGGGCTGCAGCATCTGTTGGATACACAGAGCTTCCCTTGGCTTTCCAGAAAAACAGGCTGTCCTGAGTCCCTTCTGTGCTCTCTCTTAGCTCCAAGCAGCCTCGCTTGCCCTCACACAGCACCAACCAAGAACCAGTGACCTTATAAATCCCAGCCACGCTTGCAGTGGTGGGATGTTCCAAAAAGACTCTCTTCAGCTGTGCCTGGCAAGCAAAGAGAGAGCTGGGGATGCCATGGGTGCTGCATCCAGCCCCCTAAGTGACTACCCCAGGTACACCTGTGCAGAACTGTGGACCTCTGTTGTCCACCCCAATATTCATGAAGCTTAACTCACACATGCAGATTGGGTTCTCACCAGTGTCCGTGACCACACACTGCACTGAACTGTTACCCTGATCTGCTAAATATTCTGGCTACTCTATTTTTAACTCTATTTTTAACTCTATTTTTTTACAAACTCTACAAAAATGTACAGGAGAAGTCAGGCTATGCATTGGTTATGGTGTAGAATTTCCCCTGGTAACCCCAGTACCAAGACTTACTGATGCTCTAAAGAATCGGTTCCAGGCACCTTCAGAGTAAAACCTGTACCTGCCTTCAGACAGGAATTAGATTCACAGTCTATGAATTTATACAGGCAATGAAAAGGAAAAACTCTAAAATAACCTGCTCGCTGTAAAAAGACTTGAAGAAATTTCCAATGAAAGCATTTCCAGGTGGAACATAGCTTGGAATCAGTTTTTATAACAACTAGCACCGGGGTAGTAGACATTTAACACCCACAAGAATTTAAAGGAGTTGTTTTATCTGCTGGAAGAAAACTGTACTATTCCACTAGTGTGATCAAACAGACTGAAATTTATAGGATGAAGGAAGAAAGCTATTTGAATTGGATCAAAATCACCCAAAAGTTCAAAAGGGTTGTACATACAAGACTTATAGGAACAGGACATGCAAGGATCTGAGTTTTGATGCTTTGTGTCAAGCAATGTGAGACTAGAATCTTGACATAAGTCCTTTTTTTAAATCCAGCATTTTGTTCACAAGTGTATCTATAGCTGGTGCCTGTAATCCAGTAATGTATTAAAGTAACATTAGGGTAAAAGGGTTTATACTTTTTTACTTATACTTAAAACACTCAGCTATTACATCTCTATTGTCTCCAGACAAACCTCCAAAATCCTTATCAAGTTCAGTGCCTATTATACAGCATATGTAAGAATATTAGAGCTTCTTTCACCCTGGCTTCAGGTAACTACCCAGACCTTAAATCTGAGACTCATTTATTTATTTATTACCTCTAGGTAGACATATTAAGCACATTGCTATTCTCATTAACAATCGGTGGTTTCCCTGTACATTACTTCAACGGCCAACTATTTTTATAATTAGCTGCAAATTTTAGCTCAAAGTAACCACTCTCCTGTCTTAAGCTGTTTTAACAAATTCAGGCCCTTGGTCTCGATGCAAGTGAAAATCCAGTGAAATTGGTGGAAAGGCTTGCACGGACTTCAAGGGGTTTTGGAGCAGCTCCTATGAACATGCCATAATTTGTTCTTAGAAATGTGGTTATTTATAATCTCATCCATGGATAAGCAATACTGTTTTTACAGAAGCCAATACTGCCTATCACTAATCCAAGCCAATGCTTTTCATTAAAATGTTCTGCTTTCCATTTCCTATAACTCTGCAAATTTATGGCCGTGTAAGAGAAGGTTTTCCACATTGAGTGTTTGCCTCAGGTTGACCCTTTTCAATCTAATCAGAAGCAGTCCAGGGTTTTCTAAGAACACTCTTGGGGAAAAAGAGTGGGTGAAAGTACAGCTTACTAATATTAAATATCATTATCCTTTTTTTTTTTTCCACAACATCCCATCACCTTTTTTCTTGGGATGAGATACTTGATATTTGGGAGGAAGGGTGTCATTTTTTATAGCATTTTTTACACCCCAAAATTGGCTGTGATGTTTCGATGTACTATTGTTTCTTGATATGTTGTTCATATCTCTGTCTAGAGGAGTGTAGTTTTTGGGAGAGAAAGAATATTTTTTTACTTCACACTTTGTTCATTTAACTGCGACTTTTTTATTTCAGTCTAGGTGGATCACCGAGCTGGCAAACACTGTGATCCTCATGCCCTGGAGGGACAGTACAGGCAAGAAAAGCCATCTTCCTAAAGAGCCTGTGAGTCCTCTGAATCCCCTTCCCTTCCCAGCATGGGCTGTATGTTTTAAGAAGCACTCACTTTCCTACTATTTTGCCAAGTGTTTTTTCTACCAAAACCTGAGGCTGTCATTCCTCTGACTGCACTCATCTGCCAGAAAGCAAACTCTCTAGAGAGCTGGGTTTGACATCACTAAAGAACATATCTAAAACCATATTTTGATAGCAATGTATTGTTTTCTGGATGTCCGTGGGATACCTTTTTCCATATACTTCCATGGTAACTTGGCTAGGGTTGCCTTTCCTGTATCAGATTTTCACATTAGCAGGCTTGGCCTTGAATATAGGTTGTCCTTTACAATATGGCGGCTGGACAGAGAGCAAATTTTGGAAGGCAAGCACACTCAAACACAAGGAGACACGTCCATGTTCACCTGACATGAGCAGGAGGCACAGGGAAACCAGAAGTGGCCAAAAGATGACATTTCACCTCATCCCCTGAGTAAGGCAGCAGAAAAACCAGGACCCTGCACAGACACTGTGCTACAGGGCTAAGATGGAGAGGCAGGAAGTTATGGGTCTGTGTGGATCCTGGTGTCACTGCAGCTAAAATGAATCCAGTATCTGAATTACGCTGTTGGAAATCCAGTAGTGTGCTCCTTGCACCACAGCCTCAGGAACAGCATTCAAATGCTAAGGATCAAAAAGGTCCAGTGGGATTTTTGCAATTCATATTTTTATCCTGCTGGCAAATTACCACTGAAAATCTTGAAGGAGGAGGATCTCTCTGATGCCCTGACCAGCACTCCATCTCCACAGGCTCCACATCCATCGGTGAGCCCTTGCTGAGCTGACAGTCCGAGCGGTACATTGCAGTGCTGCTGGTACACCAATCCATTACTTTGCAAAGCACACAGTGAGCGTACAGCCCTACATAAAGCCACACTATTCCCTGCTGCGTGGTGCTGAATAGGTCAAAAGCAAACAAAAAAAGAAAAAAAAAAAAGAAAAAAAATAGAGAGGTAAGAGAATTCCACTACAAGTGCAAAAATATTTACTGTTGCTGCTGTTGCACAGCTCTACACTCAATGTGAGACAATTCCTCTCTCATTAAGTTGTGATGAATGATAGATATGGCCAGCGGCTAAGACTGGTTCTTAGATTAAGTGTTGTGAGAAATGCCTCTCTACCACCAGGCAGGTGAGATAATTTCTTTTTCCCATTATACCAGTTTCTTCTGTCTGTTCCTGAGTAACACAGCATGATTTGATAGTTTCTGCCTCTAAACTATTGACGTATATTTGCTTTGAGAGGGGCCTCCTAAAGTGTGAAGAATGGGCCAGAGAGCTCCTAACTACTCACAAAGAGTGTGGCTGTTAGGCTGGAGCCTTTGTAGTGCTTAACTCTTTGCCAGGTGTTATAAAATTAGGGGACTCCAACTGGTCTTGTAGGATTTTCTTCAGGAGAAGCAAGGAGGCAGCTTTCCTGCATTCTCATTCCATCAGCTGCAGCCTCTCTCGAGCTCTAGATGTTCTTTATCTGCCTCTACCTCTTCAGAGCTTGTACTTGCACATTCCCAGGTGAAAAACCACCTGCAGCAGTACTGCAAAGTGTCCTTCAGAGAGGACAGCAACAGCTTCTTCATTGAAAGAGCCACTCGGGAGGGTTTGGTGGACTGATGCTAAGGAGAACAGGATTTTGTTTCTGGTGCTATTCCCAGCTGATTTTGACCATGAGCAAACTGCTCCTTTCCCGCCCTTCTCTCGGTCAATGCTTTGTTCACTGGGGCCCTGACTCTGGAGATCTCCTCCTATATCAAGTTTCCATGTGCAATATTAAGCAGAGCTATGTATTTTTGGAGGATTGCGGCCTGAGGACTGCAAGGAAATGTCTTTACAATTAATCAGAAGAGATCTAAGGAGGAAGCCACACTGCTGATCCCCTAATCATCAGTGCTTGTCCCCTTCCTTGCTGGTGGTGTCCAATCAGACTTTAACAGTTACAAGCACTAAGAATTTTAACTTTTTCATTCATAGCTGAAAAAAAAAAGGGAAAATCTCATGTGCACTTTACTAACAAGCAGAACTTTTATTCCTATTTTAAGTTGAGACAAGGAAAGAGAGAGAGAGTTATGCAAATCCATGTCTGTAAACCTTGGATGCTTGACATGGACATGTTAGTATGGATTGCTTGCAAGTGATAAAACAGAGTTGGAGGTGAAAGGCCAAATTCTAAACCTTATGTTATTTGAGGAAAATAAAAATTCAATTAAAAAATACCTTGCAATCCCTTGGAGAGGAATGTGAGTTGCAGAAGTTGGGTCTGGATCTCAAACTCTCCAAGAGTTCCAGGATATTTATTCCTGTCGAGAATTTTGGCTTGGATTGTTGGCGGGAAGAGTCAGCCATGAATTTTGGATCTAACTTCAGACTATACTATCGTAAGTTCCAAAGAACTGGATGTTCTCATCTAGGAATTCATTTTTTTCTTTAAAAAGTGATTCACTCAGCATGACTAAGGGCATGTCTACACGGATGGACGAACAACTCCTTCCCACTCATCCCACCAGCCAGCTCTTCTGAAGGGGTCATATATGGCCACCTTGGCACGGTGCTGCATGTGGGTTAGTAGAAGTACTGTCAAACAGGCAGATGCCTCACAGTAAATGCTGAGAAGTGAAGAAGAGCAATAGCCTCCTTTTAGATCTGACCTTAATATGCAGAAAATAGAGACTTTTCTTTTAGGCATTTAACAACAACAACAACAAATTAATCTGAAATACATGTGTATGCATACATGTTCTCAGATACATACAAAAAATCCCTTTGACCGACCCTTTGACTCTGATCCTATAAAATTCCTGTCCATTTGAATGGAATCCTACATGTAAGTGCTTTGTTGGTTCAGGGCCACTGCCAGGAGAGTGGAAAGTGCTTCCTATATTATTCTAATTGCACAGCAGAAGGGATTGTAATTAATATCTGCATCACATTCCAGCATATTCAATCTGCAGTACAAACAAAGCTGGAGTATAAGCGCCTATATGCTCTTTTTTTAGAGTGCTTTACCGATTAGAAACTTAGCAAGTCTCTTGTTAACACCAGAAAAATCAGATATAGATAGAATGTATATGCAGAAGACAGCACTGCCCATAACTGGAGCTTCACAGTGTCAAATAGAAACTTTTCATTTAATTTTTTATGTAACTTTTAATTTAAGGGTAGATGACCCAATACCTAAGAAAAAGTAGATCTTGGAAAGAAACACATAAAGTTCTTATCTCCATCTCTAATTCCAGTGTGCATAGGGTAGACCAGAAGTGGTGAGTGTCCTACAGTAAACAGCAAAACTCTCTGTGACTTGAAATAAAGCCATTGCATTCTCCCAGCCAGACATTTCAAAAGTATTTCATTTTCCAAAGCAATACTTGTAAATCCTATCAAAAGACCATGTACTAAGGCACAAACATATCAACGCCATTTAGTTATTTACAAAAGGATCTAGATAGCCCAAATCCTGCTTCAAATGAAACCTAAATGCTCGAAATTCATCAAAAGTCCCAAACAGGCTATCTATACACCAAGTCTTGCCCTGGAGCTGTCTAAGGGCACTATGCCTCAAACCTTGCTGGCTGCAGAGGTGTGGTCACCAACTATCACCAGACATTCTCAATTTAATACATAATGGCTGTCTCTTATTTTGCTAGAGGTACAAAGACGTGATCAGGGCCTCAGCAAGGAGGGTGGTACAGGGTGGTGGATTCTCTCTGTCAGTGTTCATGGTGATAATTTTTCTAGCAATTAAATGCTCATCCTCAGTGGGATGTCTTGGATGTTTCCCAAGGACTAGGTAAAAACTGGGGAAAGGAGTGACTGGTGGTCAAAGGAAAAGACCTGGGATTCTGGTCCCTGCTACTGACCTTCCCAGTGTTCCTCCCTTGACGAGTTAAGGAAAATGACACAGGATTGCCAGATGCTGGGCCCGGAGCCCAGCTTTGATTTCTTCCAGCTCAGAGCCCTTACAGTTAGGCTAAAGTTAGATTTTTTTCTTCTCCTCTGGCCAGCCCTATGAGTCTGCCAGTCCTGGCTGTTCTGCAGCCCCAGGAGGGCAGGGAAGGCAGAGATTGTCCCAGCATTGTTGGGCACTATTGGGGTGGACAAAAGGGGTCCATGCCCCTCCTGCTGAGCACAACTTAGAGACCAGGGTCTTCCTCCTGGCTGGGTGTGTTACTGCTGGGTAGTGGCACCCCCAGCTCAGACGTCTTAGGAGAATTGCGCAATATCACCTCCATTCTTCCCCAGGATGAGGCACCTATGATTCCAATGAAACAGCATAATAAACATCAAGCAGTGAAGCTTGGCCAGTGGCTCTCCACTCTCATATCAACGCTCATGGACAGGAGAAGCCCATGTGGTTCATGTGTACTCTTCATGCAAGAACAGCACAGGGAACGGACGCGGCGTCGGGGGAGAACCACACACATCGGGGAAGTTGTCATCCCAGATCAGGCTCATGTCCTCTATCGCTCAAAATCAGGGAGCATAGCCCCTGACTCCCAGCTTTTCAGTGCCCCTGAGCACCAGGGGAATTCAGTTTTCCCCTTTAATTCCCAAACAGGGCAATAGCGTATGCCAGGTGACATGAAAGGACAAGAGTTCTCAGAACTCAGCCTAAAACCGGGCAACCTCTGTGGTAATTATGCATCATCAAGCATCTTCATAGTGAGAGAACACCAGGTCCTAATGGGCTTTTTAGCAAAGAAATTTTATCTGCTAGATTCAGCGTGTGGAGGTTCAACTCATTTTGAACAGAAAAATGGCCATGTTCCTTTCCTAAAAGTCAAGTAATGCAAAAATTTAGCAGAATACCAAGAAAAAAAGAAAGATTGTCCATGGATGGCATTATCCCAAACAAAATGAGATTTTTTTCTGGAAGAGAATAATTAGCTGGATATACCACTAGGATATACCACCGCATAGTAACAATGGGATTTTTAGTTTTGTTTTCATGAGCTGTTCTAAAGGTTTTCTGGCCTTAAAAATGAATAAAATTTGTTCTCAGGTTCTATAGCCATTGAAGGTTCAATGGTCTTATAAAAATCAGGCAAATTTTAGTCGAAAGTGTTTAGATTTTAGGCATTTGCCAGTGAAAACAAACATTTGAAAACATTGGTCTCACATAGAAGCAAACCTCAGTGCATTCCTAAATTGGAAGATCATGATTTGTACTGGGTGGACAGGTGATACCTTCTAATAACAACTTCCATTCTAAATTGTAGCATATTCAAATATTTCCACATTTCCCATAGACCAGTATTTAAAAGATATTTTGGACTATTTAATTTAAGAAAATACATTCTGAATTGTTTCAAAACAAAATTGCTATTTATAAATTTAATTGGTTCCTTTCACATTGTTTTGTGACAACTCATTAGCTGCTCTGGTTTATACCTGTCATATAATGGGGTCACAGCAGCATTATCAAAGTGTGTATTTTTGTTCTTAGAGCCTGAGAAGCAGTTGTGATCTAATATTGATTGAGGCATCCTATTTAGCAGCCCATCCTCTCAGAGTTGTAATGAAATAGCTTTGTGCTTCGAACAAGGAGAAAAGATGAGATTTCTGTGTACTCTGAGAATAGTGACTGTTTTCATTTCTGGAAAGAGATTTCTGAGTATCACAATAAGTAGTACAGAAAAGGCATGTTTTTCTTAACCAATTGAAGTGCATAAATTGTGCTTCTCTCTCCTGAGTTTTCTGGTGGAGCCATTCTGTTTTCCCCATTGAATGTGACCAGGACAGTCTAAGCATGGGTGATGGCTCACCCCAGTACAAAAAAAGACAAAAAAATACTCAGGATATGCCCCTGTGGGTGCCAGACTCCACGCTGTAGGCATGGCTGGATTTTGGTATGGCTCTGCCCAACAATCTCACCACTGCAATTCAGCCAGCCCTGTTTTGACCACTCTGTGGAGAAATCCAGAAAAGCACCTACGTAGGGAATTTCTGAAGATTTCTGGACATTCAGATTGTTTAGCTGATGCCCACTCTTCAATTAGCAAGCCAAATGAAATCCTCATCTCCTTGAATCCTTCCTTTAATTCAAGGTTCATTCCTGTTTCACATGTTAACTATGACTTTGCATTTTCAGGAGGGGCAGAATTCCACCATTGAACTGAAATCCATTGAAGTCACTTCTCTGGGGCAATGAATCTGGTTCCTGAAACTGGATCTGGTTTGAAATCTGGACAACCAGTTACTTGAGTGGGAGAGATGAGATGCAGAATTTGGGCTTGGCAAACATCAGGGTGATTATTTTGGAGCTGGTTAGCTCTGTCTAAGCTGAGTCCAGCTCTGATCCTCCCAAAGGCTCAGCATCCTGGAGTCCATGATTCTGCTTTGATTCTGCCTTAATTCACATATGTCTTTGAGGAACATTAACTCAAATAATAACATCACTGTTCCCATACTGGCCATGATCAGAAAGATACTGAGTTTATGGACCCTTAACCTTACCCAGTAGGTTTCTATATTATGCTGTAAGCTGCAGGCGTAACAACATACACTGAGAACACTAAAAGTATACTGCTATTGAGAAAACACAGAATTTTTCAAAATTCACCTTTCCCCCTTTCCCATAAAAAATTTAAAAAAGAAAAGAAAGGAAACAAAAAGAAAAGGGGAAAAAAAAAAAAAAGAAAAAGAATTGGCAGCAAAATGAAAATCAAGATTAAGTGTTTATCTTCAGAATGCATATGGTTTAGGTAGCTCCAATGTGACCTTCTACTCAGGTCTGACCTCTGAAGAACACAGCTAAATTATGTATAATGGTTTTGTGATGAAATGCAATGCCAGTTATAGGAGTGAGATGAGGCCATAAACATACTGCACATAAAAATCAGAAAAGGAACTTAAATCCCAGTCCCAGAACCAAAAGATTAGTGCTCTAACCACTGACTGTAGTCAAAGCTTCCTTCTGGAAATGAAGGTTACATTTCTTCTTGTATTCCTGCTGTGTGATCAGGAGAGTAATTTAAATGCTTTCAATAATATGGAGGTTAGAGTTTTCATCCTTTTTCTTTAGTAGGTCTTCTACTTTTAGTGCAATATTTTTCAATCAAAATTCAGGCAATTTACTTGTAAGGCTAAAAATGGATAATGACTTTTCGGTCAATTGCTTTTGACTGTCAATATGAAGCCTGCATTACCATTCCACAATATCATTAAACAATCAATAGCAATTAGTGTCTAGTCAAGCCTGGTGTTTTAATCATTTAAATCAAAATGCCCATAATTGTTATTGTATGTAAATATTTGAAGATGTTTATAGTGGAGATGAATTTTACCCATCTTGCCAAGAGAACTAGATTTAGAGAGAGCAAAGGCAGGCTTTAAGCCTCATTTCTCCTCTTGCTGAAACTGGGACAAAAAGGATTGGGACCTTTCCATATCTTGGGCCTATCAAGGGCCATATAAGTTTGTTGGTTATTACTAAGTCCCTACAGATCCTATGGCTCACATGCATGAACACACAGACGCAGGGATGGCTTCAGTAATATAAATCCGACGGCAAGGAGTTGAGAAGGGTCCTTGCATGGAGTTCCACAGACAGCAGTTTATTGCTTGTGCTCGTGAAGGGTTCCAGAGGCATTGACCCCGAACATGTGACAGATCTATCTTAAATACAGGGGTGTGGCTAACACCAGGAGACAACCAGGGAAATCAGAACTGGGGTACATTACCATAACCGAACAGGCATCCTGGGAGAGGCTTCTTTCCCTCACCAATAAGTCTTTGGTAGCAAAGACCCTCTTACAAGAGCTCTCTCTGTCTCCTGTACCACTGGCTAATCAGCCACCACAGTTGGTGAGTGACCACAGTGTGCTGGGGCTGTCAGAGTTTTGCTTTGTGCAATTTCACAAAGGCTCAGGAAATCCAGAGACTGCACAGTGCATTGAAGCCATGGGTTGAATTTATTCTCCATATCACTGATTAGCACAGGCGTTTTGTACTTAGAAGAGCCCCCTGGCTCACAGAAGTCTTTGTGGACTATTTTGGGCTAAAATATCTCCAGGGCACCACACAAGGAACTGGAACTCGGAACACTGGACCTGGGGTACTCGGTATCTCAGCTTACACAGGGGTATTTTCTGTAATCATTCTCCAGAACATGTGATAGGATTTCACATTTAGGGGCATTTTGCTGATGGTGCTTTGTGCCTGTAGCAGTGATCCTTAAGCAAATGACAGAGCATCTCTCGCCACTGCTGGCTTTACCCAGAGCTGTCTCAGCTGAGCACAGGGAGTTACATCCAGGGCTGCTATAAAACTCACTGAAATCAGGCAGAGAATGAATTTGTCCTACTGAACAGACCAAGAATCTTTCCAAGTTACAGCATGTGAATTTCTTTTTAATGGGGTGGACTAAAGCCTCACAAACGACAGTTGCAGGGGTCGCCTACGTGTCCCCTAGCCTGCCACATCCGTGTTTATAAATCCACTTTTTGAACACTTCCAGGAATGGTGACTCTACCCTGAGCAGTCTGTTCTAATGCTTTTCAACCTTGCAGCAAAGAAATTTTTTCTAATATCCAATTTAAACCTCCCCTGGACAACTTGAGGCTGTTCTCTCTCATCTCACTGCTTGTTCCTTGGGAGAAGAGACTGATCCCTACCTGAATACAGCCTCCTTCCAGGGGGTTGTAGAGTGATAAGCTCCCCCCCTGCCCCGAGCCTCCTCCAGGCTAAACAACTCCAGCTCCCTCAGCTCCTTCTCATCAGACTTGTGCTCCAGGCCCTTCCCCAGCTCCATTGCCCTTCTCTGGACTCACTCCAGTGCCTCAATGTTTTTGTTGTCATGAGTGGCCCAAAAAGATGAGTAACTAGTTCATCTGGCCTGATCCATCCCTCATTCTCCTACACAGACCAGCTCCCAGTACCTGCAGCAGTGATTTTCCATAGTCAGACACCATTCAAGCTCCTGGGTCTCATTTCGAAATCCGTATGGGAAACAACAGCAGGAGAAGGTGTTTGGAGTTGCATCACTAATAGCTTCAGATGATTAAACAATCATTAAAAGGGTGTCAACTGGACAAAGAGAAGTTTGGAAGAAAGATGCACGAGTCATAATGCTCATGATTTTGGTGTAACAGGACACATTAACAACTGCAGCAGTGATTTATATCCAAACATTTTTAGGAAACACAGAATGGTCTTTGAATTCTGCTGCAAGCTAACATGACCACTGAAATCATTAGAAGGCCAAAGAGGTAAGTAAGAAAACCAGGAAACAACAGAAAACAACACAGGAAAAGCATGGATCATCCTAGCCTATTGCTGGAGCTGCCATGCAGCCAGAGCCGCTCCATGGAGGCGAACCAGGCTGCTACCACAGGCAGCACATTCATTTTCCAGTTCACACAAGGAACAGAGATCAACAAAGTGCTGCAGGGACATTAAAAACAACCTCATGTCATGCAGATCAGTTCAGAATATGGAAATAAAGAACCTGTTTTCTTTGGATTCAGGTCCCGGAAGCCTAAATATTTTAAACCTGCTTCTTGGCATTCTAAGCCACCGCTGGCAGTTCATTGTCCTGGTAACTAATCCAGGGTTCAGCCTGGGAAAGGCTTGCATGTATGCTTAACAATAGGCTCAGGTAGTCCCAATTAAGTCCATGTGTTCAGGGGGCGAAGTCCTTGCAGGATCAGGGCCTTAGACCTTCTGGACTTTTTGTCTGTGTCGGAGCTCTGCCTCAAACAAAGAACAGGAGGTTCTTTGTTCTTACCTGGGTAAATGGTAAGGCAAAGTCCAGAAAACAATTTGCACACACGTCCACACCAGCAAAGTGTTTAACTCCATTGTGGAGCAGAGGCAGAAGGACATTTTGTGTCTGACATTTCAGTTCAGTGGAGTCTCCGTGGCTCAGATGTCCCTAATGCCACATGGATACTTTCTAGGAGGACTCTCTGTTGCAATCTGAGTGTCCCACTGTTAGACACAGCATTGTTGGGAGTAATTCAGTCCTGGTTGCCTGAGAAGCCCAGTTTTGTTCTTCTGGGATGTCTGAAAAAATTATTCCCTGCACAGTATGAATAACCAGTGACTACTAGGAAACATAAAATTGCTGGCCAGAAGGGAATCTCTGCACAACTGGGATTCTCAGATCTCCCATTACACACAGTTTCTCCTGGCTTTGATAGTTCATGAACAACTAGGTTTTAAATGTTACTTTCTTCAGATTATTTTCTTGTGTAAACCATCAAACTGCAGTCTGTAATAGGTTCAGCAGAACCGATGCAAAATATCAAAGCCAGCCTCCTACACCCTCAAAGTGTTAAGAGCAGAGCCTGCCTTTGGAATCTGAGCCCAATTTCCAAAATACCACACCAAAGGAAGATGCAGCACCAGCATACAATGCCCCCAAACAGAGAGCTTCAGAAAAAAAAAACTGAAAAAGCCATTTTACATTTCAATAACAACAGGTTGTGTGTTCAAAACACCTCTCAGAAAGTTCACATAGCTGCAATTAGGAACTTTATTCCTTGAATATCATAATTATATTATGTTTGATGCCTAAACTAACAGTAGCATTCATGAGATTCCTGGACCAAAGAGAAAAGACCTGGTTAAAATGTTCCACCTCCCAGTGTTGCCAACACTTTTGCCACTTTATTTTTGGTCCCTCCTTTCCCATTCTTCTCCTTCTATTTCTCTGCAGCATGTGCAGTATCTCTTCACCATTTTGGCATCTGGGGGTATCAGAAATGAGCCTGAAAGTCTGTTGAATATCTCCCAGAATTAGTTTCCTAATAGATGTTTCAGCTAAAATTTTTCATCTGGTTCCAGTCAGCATCCAGGTTTTTTAAAAGACAAGCCAGCAGTACTGGACAATCAGTTCTCAAAGCTAAAGGCTCTCCAATAGCATACCAGCAGAGGAAGAATTTTAATAGAACCCACAGGAATTTAGAGACTACAGTTTTTTGCTTATATCCTTTTCTCTCTCGCTCTCTTTTTTTTTTTTCTGTAAAGACAGGTTTTCCCTTTTGGTGAACTCAAGCAACAGGCAATTTCCATTCATCTCTCGAGTTCAGCTATTCAGACTAATGGTCCAGATGCACATGCATTGTTTGATTTTTCAGTGAAGTCACCGCCCAGTTTCAAGGCTGTTCATAGGATTCCAGCAAGGCTATCACAGTAAATTTTGGGACACCCTACCTTAAAAACCAGTAGTGCAGCAGGACTGACATATGCAGCCACAACCGGTTTTCTGGGTCACTCCACTGAAGGGCTTTATCATTCCTACAAGTAAACTGCTCCCATGCAGAGTAATGTCAGGACCCC